>CM038214.1:275047291-275137595 GCA_021442155.1 Cymbidium sinense | reverse complement strand
AGGCCCTAGGCCACACAGGCCCTAGGCCAGCTGAGCCCTAGGCCACACAGAGCTGAAGCAGGAGCCACTGAGCCACAAACCCTAGGCCACAAAACAGAAGAGCCACAGGCCAAATGAGCATGACCCAAGCCTAGGCTAGGCAATTACTGAGCACAAACTAAACTAATGACTAAGCCTAAGAAGCCTAGAAACTTTAAATAAAGAGCTAAAAATAAAAAAAAGATAAATAATATAATCAAAACCTAAATAAAGATAAAAATGAAGCTAAAACTAAACAAAACCAAATAAACAAAATGATAAAATAAAAAAATAAAAATAAAATAAATTAAAAATAAAACTAATAGATAAAATAAACCAAAATAAAACCTACATAAATAAAAAAACTAAATGTAAATAAAATAAAATAAACCTAAAATAAAATAAAATAAAATAATAATAACCAAATCTAAAAAGAAAAACTAAAAATAAATAAAAAATAAAACCTAAACCCAAAGCTAAAAAAAACCAAAACTCAAAATAAAATAAAATAAACCTAAACCTATACTAAAATAACCCTAAACCCTAAACCCTAAAATAACCCTAAACCCTAAACCCTAAAATCCTAAAAACCTAAGCCTAAACTAAATAAAACCTAAATATAAAATAAATAAATAAACCTAAACCTCAATAAAAAAATTAAGATAAAATAAAAACCTAAACTAAAAATTGAAACCTAAACCTAAACTAAACCTAAAATAAGGTAAAATAAAAAAAACTAAACTAAAAAAAAACTAAAATAAACTAAATAAACAAAACCTAGGGTTTAAATTAAAATAAAATTAAATTAAATGAAATTTAAAAAAAACATAATCCTAAACCCAAAACCTAAAACCTTAAACCCTAAACCCTAAACCCTAAACACTAAATGCTAATACTAAGACTAAACCCTAATTCCTAAATCCTAAAATAAATAAATAAACCTAAACTTAACTTAAAAAAAATTTAAACTAAAATAAAATAAAATAAAATAAAAACTAAACCTAATATAAATAAAATAAAAGATAAAATAAAAGAAAAGCTAAATAAAACCTAAACTTAAAAAATAAACCTAGAATAAATAATAAATAAAAAACCTAAACTAAAAAAATCTAAACTTAAAATAAAACTAAACCTAAACCTAAATCAAGATAAAATAAATAAAATAAATAAAAAATAAACCTAAACCTAAAATAAAAATAAAACATAAAAATAAACCTAAAATAAAAAAACCTAAACTTAAAATAAACCTAAAATAAAAAAAATAAAACCTAAACATAAAATATAATAAATGAAACTAAACTAGAAAATAAACCTAAACTTAAGCTAAAGTAAAATAATTCAACTAATAAATAAAAAAATAAATAAATAAAAAAAAAAAATAAACCAAATATAATAAAAAAATAAAAAAATTTAAAATATATAAAATACTAAATAAACCTCAACAACTTGTTTAAAAAATAAAAAATAAACCATAAAAAACTTTAAAACCCTAAACCAAACCATAAACCTTAAACTAAACTTAAAATCTAAAAACCACAAACCACAAACTACCCTAAATACTAAACCCTACCATAAATCCTCTTGCTAAACCTACCACTGACCTGAAACCACCAAGCCCACTGGGCCTAAACACCTTACCTAGCTAAACCACTACCTGGGCTCTCCCCAAACTCCACACTATACTTCATCCCTAAACTGAGCCATGATCCCTAAACCCTAAAACCTAAAATAAACTAAACTATAACCTAAATCAGATAATAAAATCTAAACTAATAAAATAATATAAGTAAAATCCTACTAAAGCTAAACCTACATAAACCAAATATAATAAAATAAAACTAAAATAAAATAAAATAAATATAAACCTAAACCAAATAAAAAAATAAAATAAACCTAAAATGAAACATATAAAAACTAAACATAAAATAAAAATAAACTAAATTAAAAAATAAAACAAAATAAACATAAACTTAAAAATAAACTTAAAACTAAAAGAAAAAACCTAAATAAAAATCAAAATAAAATAAACCAAAATAAATAAAATAAACTAAATAAATAAAACCAAACTTAACTGATTAAATTTGAAAAATTAAAAATTAAAATAAAAAACCACCCAGACCCTAAACCAAAACTAAACCCAATACTAAACCTAAACCCTAAACCACGGACCTAACCATACCACAAAATAAATAAAATCCTGAAAACTAAACTAAACCTTACCAAAACCCTAAACCTACAAATACTGACCCTGATCCAAACCAAAAAAAAAAGAGCTAAAAATATCTAAAAATAAAATAGAATCTAACATATAAAAAAAAATAAATAAATAAAACTTAATAAACCTAAACTACCCTAAATAAAAATAAATTAATAAATGACTAAAAGGTAAACTAAATAAATAAAAAAAATATCTGGGTTTGAATTTTAAATAAATAAAATTTTTAAAAAAAAAAACCCTCCACTAAATAAAACCCAAAACCCTAAACTAGGCCAAAATCTTAAACCTAAAAAACCCTAAACCATAAAACCCACAAACCATAAATTCTAAACCTACCAAAAAATCTAAAATCTAAACTAAAACAAAATCTAAAATAAACTAAAATCTAAATAAAATAAATCTAAATCTAAAATTAACCTAAACCAAACTAAACTAAAAAAAATAAAATAAACCTACAAATAAAATCTAAATAAAATAAAAACTAAACTTAAAATAAAAAATAAAATAAAGTTAAAATAAAATAAAACTAAATGAAAACCTAAACCTAAAAAATAATTCAAAAAAGTTAAAAAATAAATAAAATATAAAACCTAAACCCTAAACTAAAAAAAATTCATAAAACTAAATAAAATAAAGAAACTAAACCTAAACTAATAAACTAAAACTAAAATAAATAAATCAAAACCTAAACCTAAATACTAAACATACCTAAATATAAAAAATAAAATAAACTAAAAATAAACATAAACTTAAACTTAAAAATACAATAAAAATAAACCTAAAATAAAAACCTAAAATACCTAAAAAAAAAACCTAAATCTAAAAATAAAATAAAAATAAAATAAACTAAAACTAAACCTAAAAAAAAATAAACTAAAAAAAAAAAAAAAATAAATAAACCTAAAATGAATAAATAAACTAAATTAAAATAAAAAATAAACATAAAATAAAAACATACATAAAATAAAATTAAAATAAATTAAAAACAAAATAAATAAACCAAATTTTAATTAAAAAATTCAAAAAAATCTTTAAAATAAACCCTCACAACCCCTTTAAAGTAAAAAAAAAAACCACAAAACTAACCCAAAAACCCTAAACCTACCACTAAAACCCTAAATAATAATAAAAATAAAATGAGCTAAACTAAATTAAACTAAACTAAAATAACCCTATACTAAACTCTAAACTAACTCAGCTCACTAAACCCAAAACCTAAACTAAATAAAACCTAAAAAATAAAATAAATAAATAAACCTAAAGCCAAATAAAATAAAAAATAAGATAAAATAAATACCTAAACTAAAATAAAATAAACATAAACCTAAAAATATAATAAAATAAAAACTTAAAACTAAACTAAAATAAATTAAATAAAAACCTAAACTAAACTAAAAAAATAAATTAAACATAAAAATAGAAAACCTAAATAAAATAAAAACTAAACCTAAAATAAAAATAAAATAAACCTAAAATACATAAAATAAAACTCAATATAAACATAAACATTAAAAAAATCTTAAAAAAACCTAAAAATAAATAAAAAATATAACTTAAACCCTAAACAAAAAAAATCCTAGACGTAAAATAAAATAATAAACCTGAAAATAAAATAAAATAAATTAACAAATAACCTAAACCTAAAATAAATAGATAAACCTAAACCTAAACTTAACAAAATAAAATAAACTCTAAACTAAAAAATAAAACACAAAACTAAAACCTAAAATAAAACCTAAAACCTAAAACAAAAAACCTAAACTAAACATCAAATAAAAACTTAAACCTAAAATAATCTAAACTAAAAATAATCCTAAACCTAAAAGAAAGAACAAAATTAAAACCTAAACTAAATAAATAAACTAAACTAAATAAATAAATAAAATCAAACTAATGATAAAATAAAACTGGATTAACTAAATAAACCTAAACCTCTGGTTTGCTTAATTTAAAAAATTAAAATTAAAAATATTATAAAACCACTCTAAACCCTAAAATGACCATAATCCTAAACCCTACACTAACCAAATTAACCCTACCCAACCCTCTACCCCTGAGCCTACAACCTGACCATACCACAAACCCTAAAAGCACCACTAAACCCTCCTAAACCCTAAAGCACAAACAAAGCATAAACCCTAAAACCTGAGACCTTGGACCATAAACCCAACATAAACCCTACCTAAACCTAACTTAACCCTAAACTTAACTATTAAATAAAATGTAAAATAAATTAAATAAATAAACTAAACCTAAATAAAATAAAAAATAAAATAAAATAAAATAAAATAAAACCTAAACTAAAACTTAAAATTAAAATAAAAATAAAAAAATAAAGATAAAACTAAAGATTAAATTAAATAAACTAAACCTACTAGTTTACTTAATTTTAAAGAAATTAAAAAAAACATTAACCCTAAATCAAAACCCTAACCCTAAACCCTAAAGTAATAAGCCCACAAACCCTAAACCTTAAAGCATAATAAATAATAACTTAAACTAAACTAAAATAAAATAAACTTAAAAATAAAAGAAACATAAAATAAATTAAAATGACTAAAAAAAAATAAAACCAAAATAAAATATAAAACCTAAAGCTAAAAAGGCTAAAATAAACCAAAAATAGATAAAAAAAATATAACCTAAACCTTGCTAAAATAAACCTAAACCTAAAATAAAATAAACTAAACTAAACTAAAATAAATTATAAACCTAAACCAAACCTAAACTAAAATTACCAAAAACTAAACTAAAAATTAAACCTAAAATAAACCTAAAATAAAATCTAAAACCTAAACCTAAACCTAATAAAAAATAAAACTAAACCAAAATAATTAAATAAAATAAACTAAACTAAAAAAATAAACCAAATCTAAACCTAAACCCAAAAAATAAAATAAAATAAACCTAAAATACAATAAATAAACTAAATTAAATAAAAATAAAAATAGTTTTAAATAAAAATAAAAAATAAAATAAAATAAAATAAAAAAAGCAACTAAATAAACCTCAACCTACTAGTTTACTTAATTTTAAAAAAATAATTTTTTTCTAAAAATAAAACCCTAACCCTAAACCCTAAACTATAAACCCTAAAAATGCTAAACCCTAAAACTTAAACCCTAAACCCTAAACCTAAAACCCTAAAGCCTAAACTCTAAAACCCTAAACCCTAAACCCTAAATCCTAAAACCCTAAACCCTAAACCATAAAACTAAATAAACTTAAACCTCATGTTGGGTGCCACATGATGGATTTTTTGTCGATTCCCAGATTCCTTTTGTGTCGATGGTTTTGGTCAAATGTGTCTTCCTTTGGTGACATGTGGCTTGGCATCTTCTCGATGATTTCTTGGGAAAACGAAGGATCCTATAGATCATGCTAGGGCATCATCTACCTTTGATTTGGCTGCTTAAAAATCATTCAAAGATGTTCTCATTAGTGAGGATGGCAGTTCTGGTGAGTCCCTGAAACTTATTTTGACATCTTTTCAAGGCATGCTTGCAGTTATGTGCTCTGATCTAATTATGGAAAAGCTTGCTAAGCCATTTGAATTCACTTTGCTTGGAAAGTTTACTCTTCGTAAGCCCAATCTCGAAAACATTTGCTCTATCTTTCATTATTTAAAACTTTTGGGTGCTTTCACGATTGGTTTAATTAATCCCTGCCACATTTTGATTCAATTGATGAATGATTTAGATTACTCTTGTGTTTTCTCTCATCGTTCTTATTTTATTTTCAATTGCCAAATGAGATTGCTGAAATGGACTCCACTATTTGATATTAAAGAAGAATCCCTAATTATTCCAGTTTGAATTTCTCAACTCAATATGCGAATTCATTTTGTTAACCATGAATTCCTTTTTTTATTTTTTATTTGGTTGGCTATTGCAAATTAATCATACAATGACTATGAAATTTGGTCCTTCAGCGGATAAAATCCTTGTTGAATTAGGCATTACTAAGAAACACCCCAAAGAAATTTTGATTGGATCTTAAAATTATGGTTATATGCAAAGAATTGAATTTGAAAATTTCCCCATCTTTTATTCTCACTGAAAATTCATGGGCACGATAATTCTAAATGTTTCATTCTTCATCCTCACATAAAAAGAAAAATCTTTGTTAAGAAAACTTATATTCCTAACCTTAGGCCGACCACAATTAAATATCAGAAAACTTCTTTGGAAAAAAGGATTCTTCGAATGTTCTTAATAAGGTTGATTTACCTCTTACTTCCTCAGAGCAATTAAAGGCTTCTAATGTGAACAAAATAGCTTTTCTAAACTTTTGAATGAGGATTCTGTTTCCTTTGATTCAATCCCTGCATCATTTCTTGCCTTGATTGATGAAAATGAAGCTTTAATGGAGAACATAAATGAGGATTTTAATATTATGCATAATTATAATTCAATGAAAAATATGGCTTTAATACCCCTTGATAATTAGGTTGATAAATCTGATTCCATATTTCAAATTCAGGAAGATTTAACTTCTCAAAAATAATTGGTTTTATCTAATAATTTGTCTAATGAAGAGGAAGGGTTTGGTGTTCCCACTTTCCTTCTTAATAAATCAATTTCTGCTCCCTCTCTTGCTATTCCCGAAGCTCATTTATCTTTAATAAATTTTAGTGTCTTGGAAGAAGGAGAATTCACTTCTCATTAGAAGATTTATCCTAAATCTATGATATATGTTGATAAATCCTTATAAGATGATGATACAAAGGCAAAATAAAATGGCTTCCAAACTTTCTATTCAAAAAAGAAAAAAAATGTTTAAAATGTTCCTTCCAAATTGCTAAGAAACATCAGAGCTGTTGCGGCCTCCCTCTCTTCACTTAATTAACTTTTACTTCCCCATTTTTTCTTTTCTTTATGTTAAATTTTTTAGTTTGGAATGTTAAAGGGATTGTTACCCTCTCTATTTGCAACCAAATTAGAAATCTTTGCCAAATTCACAATATTGCTTTACTTATTGTTCTAGAGCCTCTTATTCATGCTAATAACATTAACCATGTTGCTAGAATGATCGATTTCAATAAAATTTTCTCTAATTTAGTAATAATATTTGTTGTTTCTGGAATAACTTTGTAGATAATATCAATGCTCAAATCTCTTATGGTTTCTATCCTTGATAATTTTGATCAAGTTGTCAATTCTTAAATCTCTTATGGTGACTATTATGTTTTGGGCTCTTTTGTTTATGCATCTTGTAATAAATCTAGTAGAAATCTTCTTTGGGATAACATGACTAATTTTGCCACCTCTGTCAATAAACCTTGGTTTACTGGTGGTGATTTCAACACTATTTTGTTCTCTTCTGAATGAAGTAATGGTTGCTCTCCTAGTATTCATACCATGGACGAATTTTATAATATGATCCTTGAATGTAATTTGATTGATATTGGTTTTAAGGGTTCTAATTATACTTAGCAAAACTCTAGACTTTGGCCAAGGTTGGACCTGATTATTTTTAATACTCATTGGATTACCTAATGACCTATTACTTCTATCAATCATTTAAGTTGAACCTTGTCTGATCATGCTCTTCTTTTGGTTTCTATTAAAGATAATTCTAATAGATTAGAAAATTTTCTCTTATTTTAGATTTCAAAACATGTGGATTTAGCATATTAATTTTTTTAGTGTTGTTGCTAAAAATTGGAATGCTTCTTTACATCCTGATAATTCTTTTATGGGGATTAATAGACTTTGGTTTAAGATTAAAATACTTAAACAAAATCTATGTTAGTGGAATAAGAATTATTTTAAAAACCTTTTTGCTAATATCAAATATGGAAAAATTGGTGTATGATCTTGAGGCCTCTATTATGTCTAATCCTTTTATGATTAAAGACCTGACTAAGGCAAAATATAAGCTTGTTAATTTCCAAAATATGGAAGAGACTTATTGGCACCAAAAAGTTACTAGTAAACACATTGTGGATGGAGATAGGAATACTAGGTATTTCCATGCTTTAGTTAATAAAAAGAGAGCCTTAAATAATACTCAAAAAATAAAAAATGACAATGGAGATTGGATTACGGAGAATAATGATATTAAGGATTCAGTCATTATTTACATTAGAAATATACATAATAACAGTTGCTTTTATGAATCTATTTCTAAACCACACTTAATTCCTTCTATTATTACCAATGATGATAATAATATTCTTACTATTGTGCCTAGTGAAGATGAAATTTCTAAAGTTCTTAATAACATGAACATAGATTATGTTGCTAGTCCAGAGGGTTTCACTGCCCAATTTTTCAAAAATATTACTTTATTATTAAAGATGATCTGATTGAGGTTGTGGTTGAATTTTTTAATGGTAATCATTTGCCTAGATATTTTTCTAGCATTTCTTTTAATTTCATACCTAAGAAAGATTACCCAGACTATTGGAGTGATTTTAGACCTATTAGTCTTTGTACCTTCTTCAATAAGCTGATTTTCAAAATTCTTGCCATCCGGCTTAGTCCTTTACTTCATAAGACTATCTCTCTCAACCAAACTAGTTTTGATAGAGGTAGATCTATTTCTGATAATATTTTACTTGCCCAAGAATTAATTCATGATTTAGATGCCAAGACTAGAGGTGGCAACATTCTTTTCAAATTAAATATTACCAAAGCTTTTGATAACATCTCTTGGGATTTCCTTTTCCATATTCTGAATTTTTTTGGACTTTCTCATAAAAATATTTTTCTTATTAAACATTATATTAATAATGCTTGGTTTTCTATTTTTCTTGAAGGGGAAGCCTTGGGCTTCTTTCCTCTTCCCATGACTTAAGATAAAGAGATCCTTTATCTCCTGGTTTATTTATTATTGATGTTGAGTACTTATCTAGGAGCTTCAATGATTTCTTTTTAAATAATCCTAGTATGTACTACAAATCTCTTGGTGGTCTTCCTGTTTCCCATTTAAGCTTTGTGGATTATTTCAATATTTTTTCCAATGCTTCTATTCATCATATCAAGAATTCTCAAGATTTTTTTAAATAACTTTGGTAGAGAAAGTGGCCTTTCTATCAATGATAACAAAAGCTATTTTATTACTTCCTATGGTATCTCCAATAATAAAATCAATAAAATCCTGCATATCACTAATTTTAAACATCAACACTTACCTTTTAAGTACTTGGGTGCTCCTCTCTTTAAATGACCAAAATGATCCCATCTCTTTGATGAGTTAATTTAAAAAATTTTAAATAAAATTTCTATTTTGGAATTCCATTTACTTTCCTTTGGTGGCAAGTTCACTATTCTTAAAAGCACTGTCAATTTAATGCCTCATTATTTGATTCAAACTATTATCCCCACTAATGGTACTCTTATTAGAATTGATCGTCTGCTTAACAAATTTTTTTGGGGCTCCAATAATTATACCAAAAGAATGCATTGGACATCTTGGCATAAATGTTGTGGTCCTTTGGGTGAATGTGGTCTTGCTTGCAAACCTATTTGTGAAGCTATCTGCCTCTCATAAGCTGGTGGAATTTTAGAAAGAATGATAGCCTTTGGACTAATTTTATGATGGAAAAATATTATCAAGGTAAACACCCTCTTATCTATGCTTATAAAGTTGGTGACTCTCCGGTTTGGAAAAGGCTTTGCTCTATTAAATGGGTTGTTGAATCATTAATATCTTGGGGTATTCAATCAGCTTCTTCTTTCTTTTGGGAGGACAATTAGATTGGCAATGGCTCTATTTACTCCCTTTTATCATCTCACTACACTGCTGCTATCAAAGTTAACTCTTTTTGGCTTAATAACAACTGTAATGAAAAATAAACTTGAGAACTACAATTCTATTTCTATTTTTGACAAGTTTTGAAACATCGCTATCTTTTTTAATAAACTAGATCAAATCTTTTTCAAGCTCTCTTACAATGGTGATTGTGTTCTTAAAAAGGTTTGGAATTTTAATAGAAATAAATAGAACACCTCCAATGTTTTCATTAAACTTTGGAATAATATCATTCCCATTTCTTATTCAATTTTAGCTTGGAGGATTTTGAATAAGTTCATCCAGTTGATTCCTTTGGCTTAATAGGTTTACTTACCTTGTGTTATTGTTTCTTTCATACTGAAAATGTTAATCATGTTTTTGTCAATGGTGCTATTGCTTTCAAAGTTTGGATATGGTATGATGATTTATTTAACACTAACTATTTTCACAATTCTCTTTCATTATATCAACTTCTTGAAGTTTATTTCCATAAAACTGTGAAAGGTCATATCAATGTTTTAATTGCTATTACCCTTATTTAGTTCATTTGGATGGATAGAAATGATGCTAGATATCATGGCATCCCTATGAACCTTAAAAGGATCCTTGCTAGAAGTAAAGAAATAATTCATGCTTTGTTTAATGCAAATTTAATTAGCAATTTTCACTTTAGATGTTATAAACTTATGGCTAAAAAATTAGGTATCACTTTGCATGATGATGCTTCCTATAAGAGTATTAGGATTATACATTGGATTAAGCCTAAAATAAATTTTATTAAGATCAATACTAATGGTTCTATTTCCCAAAACAAATATGGCTGTGGTAGAATTCTTAGGGATTCTAAAGGTACTATCATTTGTGCTTTTGCCTACCCCCTCAAAGCTTGTTCTTATTTATCTTTGAACTCATGGTTAATAAAGCTATTGATATTTGTTTAAGCAAAGGCCTCTTTAATATTTGGATTGAAGTTGATGCTCTTCATTTACTTGATATGTTCAATAATAATAAAATGGGGAATGCTAACTTATTTTATCTTCTTAATCACACCAAAAAGGTTCTTTCTCAAGTTTGCTACAAAATTTCACACATTCTTCATGAAGGTAATGCTTGTGTTGATTTCTTGTCTAATTTGGGAGGGGAATTAAATTAGCTCACTTTATTTGATAACCATAGCTTACCTAAGCATCTGTGTGGTCTGTTTGATATGGATAACACTAGACTGCCTTACCTTAGATTTTAAACTTCTGCTTATTTGTTTGATCTTTTTTGCTATGGTGGTTTTATTCATCTATTTTTTTTTGTTTTTGCTCCCCTCACCAAGAAGTGGTTATTATTCAGTTTATTTCTATACTTAAGCCCTCTTCCTCTTTAACCAATTCTATACTTATCTAGCCATTTTTGGGTCATAATGGCTAATTAGTTTCCTTATCCTCAGCACAGGGTTATTTTTTTTGTGGCTCATATTTTGTGTCTCTTATTGGATTGTGGCTATGCTGGATTTTGACCAACCTCTTTTATCAATGAATGTTGGGTTTGCCTATGGTTTTGGATAGCTGTGGCCTTATTCAAATTGGAATTGCTGCTGCTATGGTTGCTTCTGCTAGTTGTTGCTATTTGTTTCTTTCATCTGCCTAGCTATTTTGGGTGGTTATTTTTTCATGGTTACTGTTGGCCTCCTCTAGCTTAGCTTAGTTTTGGGTTTTCTGGTGGTTATTGTTCTCCTTTCTTAGTTTGGCTTGGAGGTTTATGCTGGTTGGTTCCATCTGCCTTGTGAATTGGAGGTTGTTATTCTATGGTTGTTGTCTTCCCATTTTCTCCTTTGTAGTGATTGTCTACTCTTTGGGATTTAGAAGAGGTTTTATTTGCCTCTAGCCTTGTTCCTTTCCCTATAGTTTTGTTGCTTGTGAGTGGGTGGTCCTCCTTGGCCTTTTCTAGTTTGGCTGGGTGACTACAATTTTGGTTTCTTGGTTATTTTGGAGATCTACAGGTGGGTTGTGCTTTGTATATTGTTGTTCTTTTCCCTCTTTTTTAGCTCTATATTGGCTCTGTCTGTTGGTTCATTTTGTTGGCTAACGAGGTTGGTTGGCTATTTTGGCTAGCTAGGTTGGTTGGCTGGGTGGATGTGTTGGTTGTGTTTGATGCTTAGTTTGGTTGGGTTTCTGGTCTACTCTTGGGTTGGTTATCCTCTCTTCAATGCAGCTACTTTTCCTTCATTTTTCCTTCCTAATTTGAGAGTTGGTTTTCCTGCTGCTCTGATTTCTCCTACTGCTCATCCTATTAGTTGTGCCTTGGGTGGTTTTATTAGCTAATTTTTTGATGGAGGATATGAGCTCTTGTGGTTTTTTGGTCCTATTTTAGGAGTTACTGGTGGTGGTTGACTACTTGAGGGGTTTTTTAGTGGTTGTTATCTTGCCTTAGATGCTTATTCCCTGGCTTGGTGTTTTGGCATTATGTTAGCTGTTGGTATTGACTCCCTTTGATCTAGTTGCCTCTCTTTGTTTCCTGATATTTGCCTCTTAGTTCGTGGTGGTGGATTTTTTTTCATTTAGCTGCCTTAGTGATGGTTTTGATGGTAATTTTTGGATGCCTCTTGGTCTCTCTATGCTATGGCTTTCTCTCTGCTACTTATCTTCTACTATTTTGCTATTTTGGTGGAGCTTTTGCCCTTGATTTGGATTCTGTTCGTAGATAGTTGTGGGTTGTTCATACTCTATTGTAACTTCTAGGATGTTGGCTTTATGTGTTTTATGTGGGTTTTTGGTTGGTGGGTTGGCATTTGTTCTTCTTTGTTTGTTATTATTTGTGTAGGAATTGGATCACTACAAATACTGTTTCTTATATTAGGTATGCTGGCGATGATGGCCTTGATGTTTCCGCATATCTTCTCTTTAGTTGGTAGCATGCATATAATTGTAAGCCTTCTCATGATGTTTGGATGCTCATATGTATTATTGTCCCTTGAGATGGACTTAATTGAGCCTAAGCCTTCTCTTTCTCAACTCTTTCTAAATTATTTACTTTATCATTTTCCCTTAAGCTATGACCATTGCCTTTGTTTCCATATTTCTTTGTAGGTTGGAGCTTCACAGATGGAATGATCTTTACTCAGTCAACTCAAGTACTGTTGATGTGGATCTTGCTTATCTTTCCTTCTCAAAGGGATCATGAGTTGCTGCTGACAAGTCCTTTTACTATTTTCTTAAGTTTTATTAGTCCTTTTTTGTGTCTTTTTTCACTTGCTTTTAAGTTGTTGCTTTTTCTCTTTTATTTTCTTTTTCCATTGTACTTAGATGGGGTTTAGCTCTTTAGGTTTCTTATAGCTCTGTGAGTAGTAGAAATTTAAGCTTCACCCCTTTTAAGGACATTGTATCCATTATTTTTATGGTAGTAAAATTCTAACTTTCCCTAAAAAAACATTAAACCCTAAAACTTACAACCCCTAAACCCTAAACCTAAACCTTAAACCCTAACATTAAACCCTAAACCCTAAAAACCTAAAAACCTAAACCTAAACTAAATAAAATATAATAAAATAAAAGAATAAAATAAAATTAAAACCTAAACCTAAACTTAAACATTGAAATAAAAAATTAAAAAATAAAAACTAAACTAAAATAAAGTAAATAAAAACCAAAACTAAACTAAAAAATAAAATAAATCTAAAAATAAAAAACTTAAATAAAATAAAAATTAAACTTAAAATAAAAAATAAAATAAGCCTAAAAAAAATAAAATAAAAACTAAATAAAACCTAAAAAAAATAAACCAAAGAACCTAAAATAAATAAAAAATAAAACCTAAACCCTAAACTAAAAAAAAACTAAACCTAAAATAAAAATAAAATAAACCTAAACCTAAACTAAAATAAACTGAACTAAATTAAATAAAACCTAAACCTAAACCTAAAATATATTAAACTTAAACTAAATAAAATAAAATAAAATAAAAATAAACCTAAACCTAAACTAAAATAAAACTTAAAAATAAACCTAAAATAAAACCTAAAAACCTAAAAAAAATAAAATAAAACCAAACCAAAATCATTTAATAAACATAAACTAACTAAAATAATACCTAAACCTAAATAAACTAAAAATAAAATAACCTAAAACTAAAATAAATAAACCTAAATAAATAAACTAAATTAAATAAAAGAAAATAAAACCTATAAAGAAAAATAAAACTAAACTAAATAAAATAAACTAAATAAACTAAATAAAATACTTGGTTTACTTAATTTTTAAAATAAAAATAAAAGAAAACCTAAACCTAACTGGACCCTAACCCACAAACACTAAACCCTAAAACCCTAAACCACAAATCCGAAATCCTAAACCCTAAACAACCCCTAAAATAACCACTAACCCTGACCCAAAACCCAAACCTAACCAAATCTAAACTAAAAAAACAAAATAACTCAAACCCTAAACCCACAAACCATAAACCTAAAAAAACCTAAAATTAAATAAAACCTAAAAATAAAATAAATAGATAAACCTAAACTTAAATAAATAAAAAAAAATAAGATAAAATAAAACTAAAA
This sequence comes from Cymbidium sinense, assembly GCA_021442155.1. Lineage (NCBI taxonomy): Eukaryota > Viridiplantae > Streptophyta > Magnoliopsida > Asparagales > Orchidaceae > Cymbidium > Cymbidium sinense. The sequence continues at coordinate 275,123,073 of CM038214.1, read as the reverse complement.
CCAAAACTGAAACAAAATATAAATAAAATAAAAATAAACTAAACTAAAATAAAATAAATAAACTAGACTAAAATATAATAAGCCTAAAATTAAATAAAAATAAAACTAAACCTAAAATAAAATAAAATAAACCTAAAATAAAATAAAATAAAATAAATAAAAAAAACCTAAATTAACCTAAAACCAAAAATAAATTAAAATAAAAAAAAACTAAAAAACCTAAACCTAAAATAAAATTAAAATAAACCTAAACCTAAACTAAAATAAACTAAATTTAAATAAACTACACTAAAATAAATAAAACCTAATCATAAACCTAAAATAAACTAAACCTAAACTAAATAAAATAAAATAAACTAAAAATAAACCAAAACCTTAAAAAAAATAAAATAATAAAATAAGAACCTAAACCTAAACCATAAAAAAAACTAAACCTAAAAAATAAAATAAAAATAAAACTAAACTAATAAAAAAACATAAACCTAAACCTAAACCTAATCCTAAGAAATAATCTAAAATAAAAAATCAAAACTAAAATAAATAAACTAAACTAAATAAAAATAAAAATAAACATAAATAAAAATAAAAAAATAAACAAAAATAAATAAAAAATAAACTAGATAAACTAAATAAATCTAAACGCACCAGTTAACTTAATTTTTAAAAAAAAATTAAAAAAAACCGTAATCCTAAATCCTAAACCCTAAACCTTAAATCCTCAAAACCCTAAATCCTGAAATTAACACTAAAACATAAACCTTAAACCTAGAACCCAAAACCCTAAACCTTAAACCCTAATACTCTAAACCCTAAACCCTAAACCCTAAAATCTTAAACCCTAAACCCAAAACCTTAAGCCCTAAACCTTAAACCCTAAACTAAAATAACCTTAAACCCTAAAAACCCTATACCCTAAACCCTAAAAACCTAAAAACCTAAAAACCTAAACCTAAACTAAATTAAAACTAAAAATAAAATAAATATATAAACTAAACCTAAATAAATAAAAATAAGATAAAATAAAAACCTAAGTAGAAACTTAAACCTAAAATTAAAATAAAATAAAATTAGTAGAAAGAAAACTAAAATAAACTAAATAAAAACCTAAACTAAACTAAAAAATAAAATAAACCACAAAATAAAAAACCAAAAAAAATAAAAAAGTAAAAGTAAAATAAAAAAATAAACCTAAAATAAAATAAAATAAAAATGAAATAAAAACCTAAACCTAAGAAATAAACCTAAAAAAATCTAAAAATAAATAAAAAATAAAACCTAAACCCTAAACTAAAAAAAAAACTAAACCTAAAATAAAAAATAAAGTAAACTAAACTATAAAATAAACTAAACTAAAATAAATAAAACCTAAAATAAATTAAAACTAAACTAAATAAAATAAAATAAACTAAAATACCTAAACCTAAAACTAAAAATAAAACCTAAAAATAAACCTAAAAACCTAAAACTTAAAAAATAAAAGAAAACCACCAAAATCTAAAAAATAAAATAAACCCAAAATAAACTACCTAAAAATAAACTAAAATAAAAACCTATTAAATAAATAAACTAAACTAAATAAAAAATCAAAAATAAACTAAATGGATAAAATAAACTAAAATAAATAAAAAAATAAACTAAATATCATAAATAAACCAAAACCTATCGGTTTACTTAATTTAATAAAATTAAAAATAAAATTTAAATTAAATTAAAACCCTAAACCTTAAAGTAAAATAAAAAATCTAAACCCTAAATCCTAAATCCTAAATTTAAACCCTCAAGCTAAACCCTAAAGGACCCTCAAAACCCAATAAAATAAACAAAATAAATAAACTAACTCTAAAATAACCCTAAACCCTAAGCCCTAAGCCCTAAACTAACCCTAAACCATAAACACTAAACCTTAAAAACCTAAAAACCTAAACCTAAACTAAATAAAGCCAAAAAAATAAAATAAATAAAAAACCTAAACCTAAAAAAATATAAAATAAGATAAAATAAAAACCTATACTAAAACCTAAACCTAAACCTAAATCTAAACCTAAACCTGAAAATAAAATAAAAAATAATCTAAAATAAAAATATATAAAAACCTAAACCTTAAACCCTAAACCCTAATCCCTAAAACTAAAATAAACCTAAACCAAAGCTAAAGTTACCCTAATACCTAAATAACCTTAAACCCTAAATTTTAAACCCTAAACTATAAACCTTAAAAAACCTAAACCTAAACTAAATAAAACCTAAATATAAAATAGATAAAAAACCTAAACCTAAATAAAATAAAAAATAAGATAAAATAAAAACCCAAACTTAAACCTAAACCTAAAAAAGAAGTTAAACAAAATAATACAAATAAAAACCTAAACTAAAATAAAAATTAAAATAAACCTAAAAATAAAAAACCTAGAACCTAAACCTAAAAAATAAATTAAAAATCTAAACCTAAACTTGAAAATAAAAAAAATAAAACCTAAACCTAAAAAATAAAATGAGAATAAAACCAAACGAAAAATAAACCTAAACCTAAAAAATAAACTAAAATAAAAAACTAAACTAAAATAAATAAATAAAAATAAAGAAATAAATAAATAAAATAAATAAACTAAATAAATAAAAATAAACTAAATAAACCTAAACTACTCTGGGTTTACTTAATTATAAAAAAATTTAAAATAATTAAAAAAACCCTAATGGTTAACTAAACCATAAACCCAATATCCACAAAACCACAAAAACCTAAACCTCAAACCCAAAACAAATAAAACCCTAAACCAACAGAAACCCTAAAATAAACTAAGCCCTAAACCACAAAATAAATGTAAAATAAATAAAAAATAAAACTTAAACCCTAAACAAAAAAAAAACTTATATCGAAAAAAAAAAAATAAAATAAAATAAACCTAACCTAATCTAAATGAAAATAACTTTAACCCCTCAAAAAGTGAAAACCTAAACTTAATCTAAATAAAACCTAAATATAAAATAAATAAACAAACCTAAAGTTAAATAAAATAAAAAATAAGATAAAATAAAAACCTAAACTAAAACTTAAACCTAAAAATAAAATAAAACCTAAATTAAAATAAAATAAATGTAAATCTAAACTAAACTACAAAATAATATAAATGTGAAACAAAAAAATTAAATAAAATAAAAACTAAACCTAAAATAAAAATAAAATAAAATAAAAAATAAATAATAACCTAAACCTAATAAATAAACTAAAAAATAAATAAAAATTAAAACCAAAAACCTAAACTAAAACAAGCCTAAACCTTAAATCTAAAAAAATAAACCTAAAGTTAAACTAAAAAAAATAAAACATAAACATAGACAAAATAAAATAAAATAAACTAAATATAAACCTAAACCTAAAAAGTAAATAAATAAATAAATAAAACTAAACTAAAAAATAAACTTAAACTTCAACCTAAACCAAAAAAAATAAACTAAAATAAAAACCTAAAAAAAATTAAATAAACTAAACTAAATAAAAATAAAAATAAACCTAAATAAACATAAAAAACAAAATAAACTAAAATAAATAAAGTAAATTAAATAAATTAAATCAGCCTAAACCAAATGGTTTACTTAATTGTAAAAAAAAATTAAAAATAAATTATAAAAAACCCTAACCCGAAATCCTAAACCCTAAACCCTAAACCTACCAACCACTAAAACCTAAACCTTTGCCCAATACCCACCACTAAAAATCCTACACACTAAACCTAAACCCTAAACCACAAACCTCACTAAACCCTAATCCTCCTAAACCACACCCCTCCCAAACACTAAATCTTAAATAACCTCTTTAAAACATGACCTAAATTGTATAAAACCTAAAATAAAATTAAATAAAATAAAAACTAAACTTAAACTTAAAATAAAATATAAATTAAAATAAAACTATTAAAGATTACTAAATAAATTAAAAACAGCTTAATTTAAAAGAATAAAATTAAACATTAAAACTAAACTAATCCTACCACAACCCTATCTGATCACTACCCAACCTACTACCATAAAACTCACACCCTGACCCACCACCTACCACCTAAAAAACCATGAATAAACCCTAAACTAAAAATAATAAAATAAAACCTATCCACAAAACTAAAATCAAAACTAGCCTAATCTTTGAAAAACTTAAAAACCTAAACTTAAACTAAATAAAACCTAAAAAATACTAATAATAACTTAAACCTAAAAATAAATAACATAAAAAATAAAAATTAAACTAAAATAAAATAAATAAAAACCTAAACAAAATTGAAAAATAAATTAAATATAAATAAAATAAAAACTAAACATAAAATAAAGTAAAAAATAAATAAAAACCTTAACCTAAAAAAAGCCTAGAAAGAAACAAAAAATAAAACCTAAACCTTAAACTAAAAAAAAATTTAAACTTAAAATATAAACAAAATAAAAAAACCTAAATCTAAACTAAAATAAACTAAACTAAAATGCCCTAAGCCATAAACCCTGAACCCTAAACCCTAAACCCTAAAAAACTTAACACCTAAACCTAAACTAAATAAAACTTAAAAATAAAATAATTAAATAAACCTAAATCTAAATAAAATAAAACAAAAAGATAAAATAAAAACTTAAACTAAAACCTAAACCTAAACCTAAACTTAAAAATAAAATAAAAACTAAACTAAAAAAAAATTATGAAAAACCTAAGCTAAACTAAAAAATAAATTATACCTAAAAATAAAAAACCCAATTAAAATAAAAACTAGACCTAAAATAAAAATAAAATAAACCTAAAAATAAATAAATTAAAAACTAAATAAAAACCTAAACCTAAATAGTAAACCTAAAAAACAAAAAAAAATAAAATAAAAACTAAACTAAAAAAAAACCAAAACCTAAAATAAAAATAAAATAAACCTAAACCTAAACTAAAATAAACTAAACTAAAAAATAAACTAAGCGTTAAATAAACTAAACCTAAATCCTGGCTAAACTAAATAAAATAAAATAAACTAAAAATAACCCTAAACCTAAACTAAAACCTAAAGTAAGCCTAAAATAAAACCCTAAAACCTAAACCTAAAAAATTAATAATAAATACCAAATCCTAAACCTAAAAATAAAAGATCGAACCTAAACCTAAAATATAAAATTAAAAAACAAAAATAAAAAATAAACCTAAACATAATCCTAAACCTAAACAATAAACTAAAAGAAGAAACCTAAACTAAAATAATAAACCTAAAATAAATATACTAAACAAAATAAAAATAAAAATAAACTTAAACAAAAATAAAAAATAAAATAAACAAAAATAAATAAAAAAATAAACTAAATAAATTAAATAAACCTAAACCTGGGTTTACTTAATTTAAAAATCTAACCCTAAACCACACTGAGCCACAACTAAACCCTAAATCCTAAACCAAACCCTAAACCACAAACCTTAAAGCATAAACCTTAAATCCTAAACCTAAACCCTAAACCCTAAACCTAAACCATGACCAAACTACCTAAACTTTAAACCACAAAATAAATAAATAATAAATCATAACCTAAACCTGGATAAAATAATAGATAAAATAAAAAAATAAAACCTAAACCTAAGCCTAAACATAAATAAAATAATTAAAATTAAAAAACTAAATAAAATAAATAAAATCTAAACTAAACTAAAAATAAAATAAATCTAAATTAAAAAAACCTACATAAAATAAAACTAAACATAAAATTAAAATAAAAATAAAATAATAAAATAAAAACTAAATAAAAAGTTAAACCTAAAAAATAAACCTAAAAATAAATAAAAAGTATAACCTAAACCCTAAACTACAAAAAAAAACCTAAACCTCAAATAAAAAAATAAATAAAATTAAATTAACATAAACCTCAACTAAAATAAATAAAACATAAACCTAAACCTAAAATAAACTAAACCTTAACCTAAACCTAAACTAAAATAAAATAAAATAAAATAAAATAAAACTAAAATTAAACTAAAAAATAAAACCTAAAATAAAAACCTAAAACCTAAACCTAAAAAATAAAATAAAAACCTAAACCTAAATAGAAAAATAAAAAATAAAACTTAAACCTAAAAAAATAAAATAAAAATAAAACTAAACTGAAAAAATAAACCTAAAACAAAACCTAAAACTAAAAAAATAAGCTAAAATAGAATACTTAACCTAAAATAAATAAACATATAATAAATAAATTGAAATAAATAAAAATAAAAAATCATCCTAAATAAAAATAAAATATAAAATAAATTAAAAAAATAAAAAATTAATTAAATAAACCTACCACTGGGTTTGCTTAAGAAAATACGACCATAAACCCTAAAACCTAAACCCGGACCACCCTAAAATAACCTAAACTGCTAAACTACAACTGATGCTTCCCACTACCCTACCGGGACCCTACTGAGCCACCACCCTCCCAAAAACCTCTCTAGGCCACCAGGCCTAAACTAAACCTCCGCCCTACCAATCCTCCACAACACTACCTAAGTTGACCTTCCCTAAACCTAAACTCCCTCTCTACCATGACCCTCCCTCCCACCTAAACCTCACCACTAAATTACTGAGCCAAACCATCCATAAATCTAAACCAATCCACTCCTTAAACCCTCCTAAACCCTAAACCCTAAACAAAACCCTAAATCCTAAAACTAAACCTAAACCCACCCTAAACCTACATCCAAAACCACCAAACCAACCAAACCAAACCAAACCAAACCTCATGTTTATGGTCTATCTAAACTGCTATTGTTTTTTTCATTTTGGTTCAGTTAGACTTGTCTAGATAACTGTGATTATGTTATTACCTACTTAGAAATTAACTTATTCTTTGTCTATTTTGAATGGGTGGTTTTATGGCCAGCTTGCTGTTATTAGTTATCTTGGTTATTGGATGAACTGGATTATTTATGCCCAGATCGCTCGGTTGTCTATCATGTCCAACAGGATACTTTTGGGGTTGTTTTTTTTTATTGCTTTTGCCATCCTCACCTTCCCAACCCGTAAGGAGAAAAACTGCAATACCCTTATTATTATTATTATCTCTTTGCAAGATTGGACTTCCTTAATGATTTCTTTCCAGTCTGCTTTTATTGAGGATGTTGGTTTAGCTGCAAGCCTGCTCTTCTTTATTTTGAAGGATTTCAATGATGGCTCTCTTTTGAACCCATTTTGTATCTATTTTGTATCTCTGATTTTTACTGGCTTATCTTATGGTGCGTGCAATCATTGTATTACTATTTTAATTATTGGCTGTTCGATTTTCAGGTCCTTTGTCCAGCAGGCTGCCTTTGTGGGTGTTAACTGTTTATTTCCTGTTGCTTTTATGATTATTTTTTATGTTTGCAATTGGACTGTAGCTGATCACCTGATGTTTGAGGTCTATTTAATCTGCTATTGTTTTTTCCATCTTCATTCAGTTAGAATAGTTCAAATCATTGTGCTTATGCAATTGCCTACTTGGATGTTACCTTATGCACTGCCTATTCTGAATGGGTGATTTTTTGGCCAGCTTGCTATTTTTTGCTGTCTTGGATGTTGGCTGAACTGGATTATTGGGTTTTATGCCCAGCAAGCTTATTCTGGGGTTGTCTCTCTGATTGTCTTAATTTGGAGCTATTTGTGGTGGGGAGCAGCTTATTATCTATGCCTTCTAGTCCACCTAATCTGCTGTTGCATTCCCATCTTACATCTATTAAACTTCTGCATTTCCTATTATAATTTGATTCTGGGCTATGCTATTTTGCTTTACACTTGTTGGTTATTAACTTCATTTATATCCAATATGTTTAGGTTGGAGTTATTTAAATGCTTGTTTATTTGCCTTGTTGGATTTCAATAGGATTTTCAACTAGTTGTGTATTACTTCTTTCATCTGCCTGACCCTTTCTACTATTTTCCTGTGGTGGGTTCTCATGCTGGTCTAATTAAACCCTTGCCTCTGGTTAAAAATAAGGTGTATCTGGAAGTTCATTTTCATATGTGTAGGGTTTCTCATGCCATGGTGACTATATTGATGATATTTATTCTACATGGGATCCCCTTACCCATTCTGTTCTTTGTTGTATCCTTTTATATCATGTATATGGCTTTGCTTAGGTTTGCAGGTACTAAGGCTCAAAAGTCTTTCAATAAATGGTTGCTATCTTTCCACAGGTTTGTTGGCTATGATGGCTGTGATGATTTCACTCCTTTTTGGTTTGGTAGTAGCTCTTGTGTTGTAACCCTTCCATTGAAGTTTGGATGCTCATATTTGCATCTACACCAATTTAATGTGATTGAGCCTGAGCCTTCTCTATCACACTACTTTATAATCTTTCTCATTTTACGCTGCTTTCAATTTTCATTTTATCTGTATTACTTTAACTGCTCTAATTTCTATCTTTCTACAATTTTGCAGGTGCAGTTCTCTTTTTCTCTTGTAGGTTTGCTAGTGTCATGCATTCTCTCATCCCAAGAGCTTTGGCCCTAATCTATCCATTGTCTTATCTATGTTAATCAATTTGTATCTTTTTCTTTCCTTTGCTCTTTTATTTTGTTTTTGGTTGTACTTAGATAGGGGATTTACTCTCTAGGCTGATTGTAGCTCTTTGAGCAGTAGTTGTGGTGTTTATCCCCTTTTAGGATCTTGTAACCCTCTTTTTATGGCAATAAAATTCCCTCTATATGGGGTTTTCCAAAAAAAAAAAAACCCTAAACCCAAACCATAAACCATAAACCCTAAACCTAAACCTAAAGTAACTAGATAAATAAATAAAATAAACATAAACCATAAACCCTAATAGACTTAAACTTGAACCTAAACCTTAATAATGGCCAAAACCTTAACGATAGGAACATCACCATCAACCAAGCTCAGTCTAGATCTGATAGTGGAGGCGAAGGTGGAGGCAGAGGTTATCACAGTGGTGGTAGGGAATCTGGTGGTGCTAGTGGATATGGAACTGGTGGTTGGAGTAGTGGTAGTTATCGAGGCAGGATGAGGGATGGAGGTTACAGCCATGGTGGTGGTAGAAGGAGAGATCTGTGATATGATGGCGGATCTCGCTGCTCAAGAGGCAGGGGTGGTTCTGATGGAATTTAGAGAAACTGAAGAATGGTTGATCTGAACATTGCATATGGAACTGTGTCTTTACAAATGAGATAGTTCTAGTTATCTAGGGTTTTTGATTTGCTTTATGCATGCTCATTTTTTATCTATGTCATCGCTTCTATCATAAAACTTGGCTTGCTACTTGGTTGATGAAATCAAAAAGAAGAAATTTTGAATCTAAATTTGTTCTTTATTAAGAAAAAAATCTTAAACCCTAAACTCTAAACCTTAAACCCTAAAAACCTTAAACCCTAACCCTAAACCCTAAACCTAAACCCTAAACCCAAAATTAAAACCTAAACCTTAACCTAAAACCTAAACCCTAAAACACTAAAGTATAAAAACTCTAAGCCCTAAATACTAAACCCTAAACCTAAAATAATAAACCCTAAACCCTAAGACCCTAGACCTTAAACCCTAAACCCTAAACCTTAAACCCTAAATCTTAAACCCTAAAACCTATAACCCTAAACCTTAAACCATAAACCCCAAACCATAAATCCTAATCCCTAAACCCTAAACTAACTCTAAACCTTAAACCCTAAACTACCCCTAAATCATAAGATTTGCTAGAACCTTGATGGTAGGAACATCACCGTAAACCAGGCTCAGTATAGATCTAGTGGTGGAGTCAAAGGTGGAGGCGACAGTTATCGCAGTGGTGGTGGTGGGTTTGGAGGTGCTGGTGGATATGGAGGTGGTGGTTGGAGTAGTGGTGGTTATGGAGGAGAGAGGCATGACAGAGGTTACAACTGTGGTGGTGACGGAGGGAGAGATCAAAGATATGATGGCGAATCTCGCTACTTGAGAGGCGAGGGTGGTTCTGATGGGAATTAGAGAAATAGAAGAACAACTGATCTGATCTGCTGCTTATGGAACTATGTCTTTATAGTAGAGATAGTTCTAGTTATCTAGGATTTTTGATTTGCTCTATGCATGCTCATTTTTTATCAATGCTTTTGCTTATGTCTTAGAAAAATTGGTGTGCTACTTGGTTGATGAAATTGAAATGAAGAAATGTTGAATCTTAATTTATTCTATGTTAAATAAATCCTTAAACCCTAAACTAAAACTTAAATCCTAAACCTAAACCCTAAACCCTAAACCCTAAACCCTAACCCTAGACCTTAAACCCTAAACCCTAAACCCTAAACCCTAAACCTAAACCTAAAATAACTAAATAAATTAATTAATTAACATAAGCCCTAAAACTTAATAAACCTAAACCCAAAAAATGGACAGAACCTTGATGGCAGGAACATCACTGTCAACTAGGCTTAGCCTAGATCTGGAGGTGGAGGAGAAGGTGAAGGCAAAGGTTATCGCAGTGGTGGTGGGGAATCTGGAGCTGCTGGTGGATATGCAACTAGTGGTCAGAGCAACGGTGGTTATGGAGATGAGAGGAGCGATGGAGGTTACAGTCAAAGTGGTGGCGGAGGAAGAGATCAGTGATATGATGGCATATCCACTACTTAAGAGGTGAGGGTGCTTTTAATGGGAACTAGAGAAATTGAAAACAGTCGATCCAATCTCCTACTTATGGAACTATTTCTTTGCAATAGAGACGGTTCTAATTATCTAAGGTTTTTGATTTATTCTTTGGGTGCTCATTTTTTATCTATGTTGTTGCTCGTGTATCAAAAAACTTGGTATGCTACTTGGTTGATGACATTAAAATGAAGAAATGTTGAATCTAAGTTTATTATATGTTAGAAAAATAAACCTTAAATCCTAAACCCTAAACTAAAACTTAAACCCTAAACTTAAAACCTAAACTCTAAACTCTAAACCCTACTAAAAACCTTAAACCCTAAAACCTAAATCCTAAACCCTAAACCCTAAACCCTAACCCCAAACCCTAAACCCTAAACCCTAAACCCTAAACCCTAAACCCTAAACCCTAAACTAATCCTAAACCATAAACCCTAAATTAACCCTAAACCCTAAACTAACCCTAAACCCTAAACCTTGAATAAAGATGTCATTAGGAGTAGATCTAAAGAAAGACCTAATCATAACATAGTTATGGTAGCTAAAGAAAATATCTTCAAGAGATTTTCCCTTGACTATTATAGATTTGGATTCCCTAAACCCTTACCTTAAATCATATTATAATACCATATATTATAGTATAATGTAGCATCATATATTTGAGCATGTAGTGATGTGTTTTTGGATGTTATAACATGTTTTAAAATATTTTAGTATATTATGATATTGTACCCTATAGTCTATATTAATATAAATCATAAAAATATTGATTTAATAAATCAGATGAAGAAATTTATTAAATTTGAATTGGGAATTAGGTTGTAGTACCAATGGTGTGCTTCTCCACTTGTAGTCTAAAAAGTAATATTTTATGTTCAAAATAAATATTATATGTTGATAACATCATATATCATAATATATTGTTCTACACATTTTAAATTTTGTTAGTATTTTATAATCATGCAGTCAAGCCTACACTAGCATTATAAATAAAATGTTGATTTAGACTTCAAAATGGTGGAATTTGGCCAAATTCATAATAAGTAGAGCATGGCATCGTAATATATTATTTCAATTTAAAATATGTATGTGATATGACTAAAATATATAGTTTTTTATTGTTTAGACTAATTTTATGATTTTTTTATCTTAAGCAATCCCTTGTGATGTGATATGCAAAATAATATAATATAATATGTAATACTGTATAATAATATAGGATGCCATAACATAGTGTAGCATCATACATTATAGCATACTATTATGTATTAATACTTGCTGTTTAGCATATTTTAGTTTGTTATAGTATGATGTAGTGGAGTTTATACTGGTATAATTCATAAAAATACTAATTTATAGGCTGAGATGATGGGATTTGGCCAATTTTAAGGTAAACTGTAGGGAATATCATTGGGGATGTGCTATGGTGTGTCATTTAATCAAAAGAATGGATTTTTGCATTCAATATAAATGTTCATTTTTCAACCAAATTTTATAATTTTTTGTTTAAAGTGATTCATTTTAAGTGTAATGTAAGATAATATATTATATGAAAGCATATTAAAACATAGGGAGATTTACATACATACCACACAATTCTTATGTGTTTACATATCTAACACCTAAAGTTAGATATTTACTTATCTAACATTTTTCTATGCTTAAAAAGCTGCATTTGACTTTTACAAAGTGAATGATGATGGTACTTTTGATGTGATTTTGAAGATTAGGGAGTTATATATGTAAAAATTAAAGTTTAGGTGTTATATATGTAAATATATAAGAATTATGTGGTATGTATGTAAATCCCCAAAAATATAATGTACATAACAATTTAACTTCACGTATGTATGAATGTGGTGGTGTGTTACTAAATGTTGTTGTACATTTTAGTATGTTTTACTTCTGTTATAATACATTGGGTCAAAACTAACAAAAATAATAATTTGAATGTTGAGATGGAATAATTGGCCAAATTCAAGGCACACACCAAGAAGCAACACCAAAAATTATGCTATTTCATACCATTTCTAATAGAAAATAAAAATTTTACATCCAAAATGAACATTATTCATATTTTGAGAAAATTTTGTATTTTGTTCCCTTTAAATGATTCTAATGAAGTGTAACATTAGATAATATATTATATTATAGCAAATTATAATGTAACATCATATATTATAATATAATATAGTGTGTTAATTCACACTATAATATGTTTAGCATGATATTGTATAGTTAGATTAAGCTCACACCATCACAAATCATAAAATTTTGATATTAATTTTACAATGATGTAATTTGAATGAATACATTGTTAGGATTTTGGTTAAAGTATTAAAGGTGTCCATAAGAGAAGAAATAAGATTTAATGAGAATTCCATATCAAGGACATGGAGGGAGATCCTCTAGGGGATCACACATGCATTGAACATGACATATGAGGGGTCTATACCGAGGGCATAGAAGAAGAAAATCCATTGGGGATAAGGTTTAAATTTGATTTGGTTATATGATTTATGGAAAGAAGATCCTCTGGTGATAAGAATCTATAATCTGTCAGGGATTAAGATCAAATCAACTTTAATATATTTTGTTTTAATTAATGTGGAGGCATATCTGTTAGAGATATGGGCTCGACTTTTCTAAGGATCAGGTATATTGAAAATTTAGTTATGAGTGATTAGTTGGATAAAAAATTTATTTTTACCCTAAGAGCCTAATCGTATCCAGGCCACACATTAAAGCATCAATCATAAGAAACTATGGAAAAGCATGCCATTTCTAATGTGTAATTTAAACAAATTATCAATCAATTTTATGACTACCACAAAAGAATAAATGGCTGGTCACCGTAGAGAACCCAAAAATAAAAAAGATGGGTAGCAGATCTTTACCTTTATACAACTCAAAATATAAAAGAATAATTACAATTTTATTAAATATTATGTGGGTCTTCTTTTCTTCATTTCTTCATATCTTCTTTCTTGATTTGGATATGCTTAGTTCAAAGGCATCACCCAGGACAAAGTTTTCTAGCCACTACTCATCCTAATCCTCCATAGCATTAATCCTAATTCCTATTACAAAATTATATTAAGAATAAAAAAAAAGTAAATCTAACTACACCTAGAAAATAAGTGTTAGCTATACACATATGCAATTCCAAGCAATTATATGTATAATTTAGACTTAACACCCTACACATGGGCAACCAAGCCCACCTGTCCTAACTTGGATTATGCTTAGGGGTTCAAGCAACCTACAAAGAGAGCATTTATATTTATCTTAATCATCCTCTTAGGCACAATCCCTTGTAGAAGACATGATTAATCTAAGAGTGGCCTAGCATCCAGTCTATAGAAAATACACCCTAACATCCAATCTAAAATATTAGATCATAAAGAGTTGGTGTGGTATGTCTTACTATGATTAGAAGTGGTGACTTAGTTCTAATGTGGGTGCTAAAACTTGCATGCATGTCCTACTAGGCATTAGAGTTATAATTTACTAAGCATTTATGTAGAAGGATTCAATTTAACATAAAGAGTTGATTTCACTTGAAGTTATTTAACTAATTTGAGAATTTTAATTTATGCTTTTTTGTTTCATATGTTTACACTTTGCAACTAAGTATTATAAAGAGAAGGAAGGGGATTACCCTCTTTCATCCATACCTTAAGCCACCTTCCAAAACACATTAATTTGATTTAGTTCTCTTTAGTGAATAGCTTATTGCACATTTTAAATTAATCATAAGTTTAGCTTCACTTTAAATAACTCTATTCAATTTCAAAGGCATCTTAAGATTAACCAAATTGAGTTACTACCACATGACATATATCAAACCATTCCCTTCCATCACATGTAACATGCATGTGATTTAATCCTAAATGTATTTTCACATACAATATATTTTAGCACAATTAAATGAGGAATGTATGTATATGTTTGGAATATATATATATATATATATATATATATATATATATATATATATATATATATATATATATATATATATATATATTGTTTGAATTATACAATCTATAGCTCTATCCAAATTCTAAAACCAAAATACATAAGGATTGAATCATATAAGTAAAGTAAATCTAACTACACCTGTAAAAACACACATACAACCCAAGTAGTTATATTTATAATTTGGACTTAGCACCCTATACATTGTTAACCAAGCCCACCTGTCCTAACTAGGATTATGCTTAGGGGCTTAAGCAACCTCCAAAGAGAGTATTTATTTTTATTTTTAAGAAGCATAGTAAGCATAATCTCCTGCAAAAAAACATGATTAAGCTAATCATGGCCTACCATCTAGTCTACGAATTATACACCCTAACATCTAGTCTAAAATATTACATCATGAAACAAAATATACATCAAACCAAGCACCACCTAACATAAAGCTAGAAGCAGTGACTTAATTTTAATGTGTGTATTAAGGCCTGTGTGGTATGTCCGAACTAAGCTTTAGAGTTAAGATTTTATATGTGGCAAAAGATTAAACTTAAAGGGTAGTTTCACATTAACTGCTTTAATTGATTTTTAAGTTTTAATTTATGTTTTCTTTTATTTCATATGACCTACACTTAGCAACTAAGTGTTGTAAAGAGAAGAAAAGAGGTTGCCCTCTTTCATCCCTACCTTAAACCACTTTCTAAAGCATCCTAATTTAATTTGATTCTCTTTAGTAAATGACTTATTACACATTTTAAATTAATCCTAAGTTTAGGTTCACTTTAAATGATCCTATTCAACATTAAAGGAAACTTAGGATTAACTTAATTAAACTACAATCATATGGCCCATATCAATTTATTCCCTTCCATCACATGTAGCATGCATTTGACTTAATTCCAAGTATAACTATACATGCAACATATTTCTTTTAGCATGCTTTAAATGAGAGATGCATATACGTATTTTTTATAAAATGGGATTTGTACTCATTAACTAAATGCATATTCAAGTGTATAAAATTTTTAAGAAAGTACTTCTCTATTGTTAAACCAGGGGAGTGAGGTAAGGACTTCTTTGGGGCTACTTAAAGCCTTATGTCCTTGGAATGTCCAGAATAGATATACCCACTATTCATAAATACACATGAATGTACATAAGACTATAAGAAGAGAAAATCATTCAAAAAAGTTCATTAAGTTAGAAAAGAAGATTTTCATTCATTTATTAAATGTACATGCAAGTGTATAAATTTTTTGTAAAACTTAGAAGGAGAAAATTTGGGGAGCTTAGGAACCTTGGAATCAGTCTGGAAGGAATTTTATGGCTACTAGGGTTGAATCAACTGCAAGTAAATGGATTGGAGTGAGAATGAGGGCAGTATACCCCCTCATTCTAAGGATTAGATGGCAATGGCTGATTTGGCCATTTTGATCCAATGGCTGCCAAGGGGAGCTTAATTTGGGTAGGGAATCACCTTAGTTGGTTTCACTTGAGTGGAGGAGGGTGTGAGGATTCAAAAAAGGCAAGGGGAGTGGGATTTTTTGCTTGGCACATGCTCCAATGAAAATAGGGAGGTGATTTTACCTCCCATGTGTTATGGCCAACCCAACCAACCCCTAAGTCAAGTTAGCTAGTGTCCTTGGTGCCTAAGTGGACTAATGGATGCATACCGAGTGGCCAAGAGGAGGAAATGACAAAATGTCTAGGTGATTTATCTCATGGGATTCCCTTGACCCAAGGGAAAAGTGGTCATTTAGTATTAAATTTGATTTGGGTAGATTTGAGATGAGTCAAAAGTGGGTTAGCCAAAATTTCAAGTGATATGGAGTTCGTTTGGTTTGATTTGGCTTAATTTGACTTATTTAAGTTAAGTTGGGCTAGGTTGGGCCAAGTTGGGTCAAACCATGTGTTGGGTCATGTTCATATGACCATTTGGAGTGCATCAGTTCAATTGGTTTCAATTAATTTGGCCTAGGTTTGATTTTGGCTCATTTGGATTCATATAGGTCAAATGGGTCAAGTTGACCAATTTGACCAAATTAGACAAATTAGCTTGGGTAGGGTGTTGGTTCAAGATCAATTGGTTAATTAAAAGTGATTGTAGGCTTTGGTTTGAATCAATTTAGATTTAATTTGGATTTTGGCCAATTTCATTCTTTAGGTCAATTTAGGCTAAGTTGGGTTAGGTTGACCAATTAGTCAAATTGTGCTCAATTATGGCTTTGGTCAAGTTCAATAATCAATTTGGAATGAACTTGAGCCATTTTTTACAATCAATTTGGGTTGGACCATGATTTGACCTATTTTGGCCTTTTAGGTCAATTTGGGTCAATTTGGGTGAAAATGACCAATTGGGTTTGGTTTGGCTCAATTAAGGGTCAAGTCATGTTCAAAACTTGATTATGGGTTGGTGTGAATCAATGGTTCCAATTAATTTGGTCTATGGTGAGTTTTGGCTTGTTTGTTTTATTTGGGCTAAATGTTGACATGGTCAAAGGACCAAGTTGACTTGATTTGACCCAATTCAAGGAAATTGATCATCCTAGGGTGATCAATGATCATGGCATGAGGTTTGGATGGGCTTGGTTCAATCCAATTTAGGTAAGATTAGAACTTGGGTGAAAAAGGTCCTTTAGACCAGTTTGGATCAAGTGGACTTAAATGGGTCAATTAGTTTGGTTTTGGCTTGATTCAAGTTTAGTTGAACTTATACATGAGCCTATGATTGAAATATATGTTCAACTCCAATAATTTGGAGTCCAATGGATTTTGGCTCATTTGAAGTTCTAAAGTTAAAAGGCCTAACTTGGGCTTGACTTGGGTTGACTTGAGTTTGGTTTGGTGATTGTAGGTTTCATTTCTATTTAGATAGATGATTGAAGGAATGATTGGTTCAAGAGAAAATTTATTATTTTGACTTGATTTGGATAGGATTTGGTTAAGTCCAAGAAATTGGCTCAAAGAGTATAAATTAGATTTTAGTTTGATTTTGGATTTGGTTTTAGCTATTTGAATTTATATTTAATTTATATTTTGTAATATAAATGAAGATATAAATGATTCATAAGAAACTCACTTGAGTTTGGGGTGATTTGAAGAAAATTTGACCAAGCTCATGGATGTAGGTCAAAAGGATTAAGAAGGACATCAATTTAGTTTGTTTTATTTTTGTCATTGGAAGGTGGGTTTCATTTTTATTTATGAATATGAATGAAGAAATAATTGATTTATGAAGAAATCAATTGATTTTAGGTTGATTTGGGTTAAGATTTGGTTAAGCTTATGGAGGTAGGTCCATATGGCTTAAGAAAGGTCTTGGCTTGGTTTGATTTAGTTTGATTTTGTTTTCATTATTTGAGTATAGATTTCATTTATACGTTTGAATATAAATGAAGTAATAATTGATATATAAAAAAATCAATCAATTTTAGGATAACTTAGGTGGAGATTTGGCTAAGCTTATGAGAATGGGCCATATGGCTTAGGAAGAAATTTGGAACTTGGATTTGATTTTGAGTTTTAATCACTTGAAATTGAGTTTGGATTTGGATTTGATAAATGATTGAGAGATTGAATTGATTTTTGAGATAATCAATTGAATTAGAATTAAATTGGACTTGGCTAAGGTTTATGGAGAATTTTGAGCTTGGATTTGATCATGGGATTGAATCATTTGAAGTTGGATTTAAATTGGAATTTTGAGCTTGGATTGAATCATTTGATAGTTTGATTGAAGGATTGAATTGATATTTGAGAAAATCAAATGAATTGGGATTGATTTGAATTTGGTTAAGGCTAAGTCCATAGGATGAAACTAAAGGGCTTGCAAAAAGTTTTGAATTTGAGTTTGATCATGAATTTCAATCAAATATTTGGAATGCATATTTGGATTTAGAATATGAATTGGAATTTGAGGTTTGGTTTGTGATTTGAATTTGGATTGTCTTTAAGAAGGTGCATATAGATTAGGTTTAGGATATAGGGTGGATAATTTCCTTAATTCTCTAAGACATGAGCCAATCCTATGATTAACCCTTCTAAGTCTCTAGGCTTAGGTTAAGTGTTCACCTAATCACTAGAAGTGACTTATGACTAAGGAAGTCTTAGTGTCTAGAAGATGCCTCAGTTTAAGAAGAGGAGATTGAGAACTCACTCCAAAAGGGAGGTCAATATCCCGGGAAGTCCATACTATATATTTATTAAAATTCAAATACATGCAAAACCACATATGAATTAAGGAAAAGAAAGCTTTACTTCATATACCTAAGCTATAAGCACATGCAAAGCCTATATGAATTCATAACTATTATCACTCTAATCAATGTAATTGATTTATAAACTTTAGAAAAAAAATTTGAATTTATTAGTGATGATAGCCACACATAATATAAATTAATCTAACACATGAAAGCTTACAAAAAAAAGAAAATCGTTTGATTTAATTAATTTTAAAAAGATGAATGTATGATTTCAAATGACATATAACATTTGACAGGATTGGAAACAAATGAATAAACATAAACACATGATTTTATTCAATCAAATTAATTTCTAAGTACAATCATATTAGATAAAGCCATTTAAAGTAAACCAAAGCTTTTATAACAGCATTTTTAATTTCATGTTTTGATTTGATCTAAAGATGTGAGAAAAAGTTTATTGATCCTAACCCATCCCCATGTTTGTTAATTAATTTGGTTTAATGATTTGTAATTAAGTTGATTTCATGAGTTAATTAAATTATAATATGAGTTTAATACATTAATTAATCCTTTCCCATGTTACCTTAAAATAATTACCCAAATAATTGTGAGCTAATATGATATGCACATGAATTGGAAATTAAATTAACAATGATCCTAAGAAATAAAAGGGGTTTAATGCAATTGGCTAATAATTAACGGTTAATCAAGTTAAGGAACTTAATTAAGTTCTATTATGGCCTCCCCATACATGTGGGTTAACAATAGTTTTTCTTAAGATATCTTTAGGTTATTGAACAACTAAAGCTCTATCCAAGAATTGATTAATTAAGGTTTAATATGATTATGATTTTAATTTAATTAATTAAGTGATGTAATTAATTAGTTAAACCTTAATTAATTTCATTTTGAAAAAGTGAAATGAACTTAGGGGAATAGACTAGGAAAGAGATCCCAACCCTATTCCTTAGTTCATTTACTGTTGAGCAATGATTAATAAACTTAATTAACCAATTTATTACTATTAATGAGATTAATTAATTATTAATTAACTTGAAAGAGTAATTAGGGTTCAATTAGTTAATTTTCTTAATTAAGTGATCAATAAATCCCAATAAAATCATGGAAGGCAGTGGTCATCCCATTAAATTAATCCACAAAAATTAAGATTAATTTTTTAAGTAATAAAGGAGTAATTAAACTAAATAATTTTGTAATTAAACCCTAATTAAGACTTAATTACTATTTAAAATTAATTAAGATCATTTTGAATTAATTCTCTTCTAAAATACCTTTAAAATGAGTATTTATTTATATTTTTTATGATTTGTTATGAATTTTGGAAGTTTTACCCATTAAAATGAACTAATTAGTCTTAATTAAAGCATAATCCCATCAGCACCACATGGTGCACTTTCCACATTGCGTCATGGGATTGGCTGTTTAAAATTTATCCAACTATGTGCTTACGTGGTGGTGGCGGACGCACTTTCTTGTGCATCGTCCGATCTAAGATTGGATGATTATGATTAATCTAACGGTGCATTAGCATAAAATCATATTAGACTAACAGATATAATCATGATTGTCCATTCTGATGACATGGAATGGACGGTGCCTGATCTATCATCCCATGAGTGTTGAGAGACAGAGTTTGTCCACCATTGCTCGCTTGATCCGAGCTTACCCGAGCTCAGATGAACTCCAAAAGGATTCCACACCTTCAAGATATTGATCAGAGGGGATCCAACATTCAAAATTACATGATATGCAAGTTCTCTTCAAAAAGCACCAACCCATTTTTGCCAAAAGTTCAATTTTAATGGCATACCTCACTAGAGCTCAAGATTGGCAGTGCAAATGATTGAAGAAGCTTTGTCTAGTGGAGATGAAGCCCTACTAATTGACACGAGCTTTGATACCTTTTCATTTGCTCAGAACACCAACATGCAAAGCTTGGGCGGCCTCGTTGATCGAAGTCCCACCTCCGGTGCTCGAGAAGCTTGGGAGATGTTTCATTCTTGCTCGACGAGGCCTAGGGAAGGTGTGTGCAAAGTTAATTTAAGTTTGGTAGAGAAATGAGTGATTTGGGTCAGAGAGGTGGATGCCCTATTTCAGCTTGGGTGAAATCGACAATGGGGAGCTTGGGGAACTTCCAAAAGATTGCAAGCGCTAACAAAAATGATCTATACCCAAAAAGTAAATAGAATCATTATCTTATTGGAGTGCAGCTCTCTTTATGTCAACGGCAAAAAAGAGCCAAGAGGATCTGATGAGAATTCCATGTCAAGGACATTGAGGAAGATCCGCTAGGGGATCACACATGCATTTTATAAGACATGTGAGGGGTCTATGTTAAGGGCATAGAACAAGAAAATCCATTGGGGATAAGGTTTGAATTTGATTTGATTATATGATTTGTGGCAAGAAGATCAGCTAGGGAATAGGAATCTATAATCCGCTAGGGATTAAGATCAAATTGACTTTAATTTTTTTTTCTTTTAATTCATGTGGAGGCAAATCTACTAAAGATATGGGCTCGAGTCCGCTGGGGATCAGGTATATGAACCTTCCACTAGGGAAGTAGGTTTGGGCTATCCGTCGGGGATTGATATTTGAGTTTGATTTCATAGATTTGTTTGGGATGTATCCATTGGGGATAAGAGTTTGGTTGGATTTCTTTGATTTAGAATCCACTAGGGGAGTTGGTTTAATTTGGCTCAACTAGGGAGGTTGGTTTTGAATTTGACTAGTTTGCTTGACTTGTTTATCTATGATTTGGGGCTCCACTAGGGAGAAGGGCATGATTTAACTCAACTAAAAAAAATCATAATGGGTTTAGTTTAATCTGAGTTAATGTATAGACCACATTAATGGACCCACTGAGAAGGAGCTATAATATCCTTGAGCTACCTCAGGTTTATAAATCCAAAAGGATAGTCTTCAGGCTACGGGGTAAAGATAACCAACCTAAAAGGTTGCCTTTTATTGTGCAATGGCTATGCTAAGAAGAAGGCATAGCATACTTACATCTCTAAAGTGAGATACAACCACTATGGTGACCTGTTGGATGCACAACAAATTGAACCCAACCTAGGGCGACTACTGAGTGAATATCGCTGAGGACTTATGTCAACTCTAAGGTAGTCAGGATTAATTTTATCTTAATTTCATGTTATTTGAATTGGTATGTTTAGTTTAGTTTGATTTTAAATTGAGGTAATATCCACTGGGGATGTGAGCTCGATTAAATTTGATAGATTTAATTTATGGACCCTATCGGTGTGCAATGGACCCACTGAGAAGGGGCTATATTAGACTTTTCCTATCTTAGATTTACAAATCCAAAGATATAGTCTACTGGCCATGGGGTAGCACTAGCCAACCTAAGGGGTTTCCTTTCAGTGTGCAATAGCTATGCAAGGAAGAAGGCATAGCAGACTTACATCTTCCAAAGTAGGAAACATCCGCTGGGGTGACCTGTTGGTAGCATAATAAATCAAACCCACTTAACTACTAGTGAATGTTGCTGGGGACTTATATCAACTCAAGAGTAGTGATTCCCATAAGGTGTTTCTGACACGCCTAAAGATAGGATTCATTGGGAAGGTACCACTAGTGTCCTCTAATCCACAAGTATGTATATTTTGTTTATATGTTTGCATGGATCCTGTTGGTGTGCAAGGGACCACACTTAGAAGGGGCTATATTGGCCTTGACCTATCTCAGATTTACTAGACCAAGGGAGAATCTACACATCCACAGGATGAATTCTCCAACCATAGGGGTGATTATTAGGAAAGGGGAATGGTCCAATCCGATAGTAACCTGGGTAGTGTCTAAATAGGGGTTGTAAAGGACGTGATCCAAATAGAGTGCCCACAGGAGAGGAGTTATTGGGGGTATTATCCTGAGCTCTAGAAAAGAAAGCCTATAGGTGAACGGTGACCAACTCAAGGAAAAAGGGTAGCAGACTTACATCTTCCAAGAGTGGTATATCCACCGACCATCAACATAGCAAGAATCAACCAACCTAAGGTGTCCGTCGGTGTGCAACAATTAATCTAGAAAGAAAGCATGTAGCTTACAACTTTCCAAGTGGAACTAATCATCGGGATAGTCTGTCGTCAATTGGGCATATGGTTTCCATCCTAGAGTGACTACTAAGCGGGGAGCCCCAAGGAAGGATTGGACCCAGACATGAAGCAGTCGAGATGGAAGGAGCCACTTGGGCACTTATCATAAACCTCAAATATACTTGACCCAATCATTGCATGAAGGCTAATCCAAAAAGAAAGCATAGTAGACTCACATCCTTTTAAATGAAGCTAACATGAGGTAACTTACCAACCATGTAGTAAGGCCTACCAAACTAACAATGCTCTTATCAATGTGCAGTGGCCAAGTAAAGAAGGAAAGCATAGAAGACTTACATCCTCCAAAGCAAGAAGACCACTAGGGTGACACACTAGTAGGGTAGCACGTCAGCCCAACCAAGAGTAATTATTGACTGAGTGTGGTTGGGGGCATTATCTCAGCTTAGAGTAGCTTGAGATAAAAGATATGTGTTTATTTTATATGTTTGTGTGTAGTTTGTGTTTTTATTTTGTCGATGAAGGATAGGATGTCACTCGAGTTCCTTACACCTACCTTAAAAACATCATGGTGGTTTTACAAACAAGAATGCTTTCAACATGGAAAAGATTGAATTTGAAATTAAATTTTTATTGATGATAATTATTTTCAATCATGATTTATGGATAATATTTTTTTTAAGTAGAGCCCATTGATTGGAAGCATTGGGTGCTCTCCCTTATGATTAATAATCTGATAAGATCCTCCTTGGTAAGCCTTCTCTATGGTAAAAGGGTCTTCCCATGTGGGTTCAAACTTGCCTCCCATCTTGCAGCGGGCAACAATTGGTCTCCTCAGAACTAAAATAAGCTCTCCTACTTAAACAGCTCTAGGACGGGCCAATTTGTTCTGAGATTGAATCATTTTGGCTTTGTACAACTTGAGGTTTTTCCATGCTCGTAGGAGTCTCTCTTCAAAACCTTTGAGCTCTTATAATTGCAACTTTGCATTCTGCTCTATTGTGATCTTGTTACCCACAACCATCCATAGTGATGGGTGTTGGACTTCTCATGGTAAAATGGCTTCAGACCCATACACTAAAGTGAAAGGAGTAGACTGAGTTGGAGTTCTATATTTGTTGCAGTAGGCCCACAAGGCTTCAACCAACTACTCATGCCACTATCACTTGTTATTGTCTAGTGTCTTCTTCAGTATTTGGATGAGAGTTTTGTTAAAGGGTTCTTCTAAGCTATTTGCCCTTGGGTAGTAGTTGGTAGAATATCTCCAATATATGTAGTGTCTTTGGGAAAAGTTATTGATTTTGGTGCTCATGAATGTAGTACCATTATCAGATATAATTCAATGAAGCACCCCAAACTTATATACGATATGGTTCCTAAAAAACTGGAGCACATGCTGAGTTATTACTTCTCTAAGAAAAATTGCCTCCACCCACTTAGAAAAGTAGTCTGTTGCAGTTAGGATAAACTGATGACCTTCGGATGAAGAAGGATCAATCGGGCCCACTATGTTGGTACCCCAACACTCAAATGGCCATGAGGCCAATGTAGGATGTATAATGTTGGGTGATTGGTGCAGAACCACACTGTGTATTTGACATTAGTGGCATCGCCTAGCCATGTCCATGTAGTTTATAATCATGGATGACCAATAATATCCAAGTCTCTTGATTTTGCCTTTCATCTTCAGACCGGATTGATGAGCTCTGCATAATCCTGAATGTACCTTGATCATGATCTTACGGGCTTCATGTTTATCCAAATTATGTAACCAGATATGATTAAAGGACCATCGGTACAAGGTATCATCCATGAGAGTGTAAAAAAGTGCTCTCTAGTTCATCTGATTGGCTTGTGACTTCTCTTGAGTTAGTTTTTCTTTATTTAGGTAATCCATGAATAGTTTCCACCAATCTAACTCCTCATCCTTCTTGGCAATAGAAACCTCTCCTTGAAGAGAGTATTTTTTGATGAGTTTAATATCAATAATGGATAAGACTTATCTATTTTGGACCTTTATTAATATAGGCTCATCCTCCAGACATGCCAACTCCTTGGCAAGTTTGCCTAAACCATCCGCTATGGCATTCTCTCCTCGAGGAATCTTATAAATGGTAACCTCTAGGATTTGTGCCAACAGCTCCATTGTATTTTTTGATGAAGCCTAGGCTTTAAAACTTTATAGGACCTAGTGATTTGGTTGATCGTTAATTGGGAATCTCCAAAGATGTTGATATTCTGGATTCTTAGAGTAATGGCTAACTCTAGACTGGCAATCAGAGCCTAATATTTGGCTTCATTATTAGTGCAAGAAATGAACAGATTGTATGAGAATCTCATCACATCACGGTCTAGAGTTAGGAGAACTATTCCTACCCCTGCCTTTCCTGGAATAGTAGATTATGGTTCTTCTCCTCTTTGAGAGGAAGCAGCACCATCAAAGCACATATCCTAGTGGTGAATGTTAGTATCCCCAAAGTTCATGATTTTTTTATTAGGGAGATCATCACTAAATGGAGAGTCAGTAAAAAGTGGATGTGCTGCTAATAGATCTATTAGCACTTATCATTTCACCGCACACAGGGGTACAAATGTGATGTCAAAATGCGAGAGGATCATGGACCATCATGTCAATCGTCCATATAGCATCGGTCATGTCATGAGATATTATAGTGGATTAATTCTAGAGATCAAGTTCACTTTATGAGCAAGCATGTAATGTTATAGCTTTTGGGATACAAAGATTAAAGCTAGGCAATAATTCTCAATGGGTGCATAATTAGCCTCAATAGGGATTAGATGATGGTTGAGGTAGTATAGCCCATTTTCCTTCCCTTCAATGTTAGCTTGAGCCAACAAAGCACCCAGGGAGTCATCTAACATAGCAGTATATAGTATGAGCGACTTGCAGAGATAGAGCTAGAAGCGCGATCATCATTAAATAATGCTTGATGTCTTTAAAGTCGTGCTAGCACTTATCATCCCACTTGAACTTGGCATCCTTTTTGATAAGTGCTGAGAATGGTTGACATCTTCTTGATAGGTTGGATATAAAGTATCTTAGATATGTCAACCACCCTTGGAATGATCTGAGTTGAGTTAAACTTTTTGGCATTTCTAATATTGACTTGATCTTCTCTAGATCAATTTCGATTCCTCTGTGTCAGATAACAAACCCAAGGAATTTCTCTAAAGCTACTCCGTATGCACACTTTAGGGGGTTTATTTTGAGGTTAAACTATCTTAACCATTCAAAAAGTACTCTCAAGTTAAAGAGGTGGTCTTCATTTTCTATACTTTTGATCATGAAATCATCGATGTAACATTCGACTTGATGATGAATGAGTTCATCGAAGATTCGAGTCATGGCCCACTAGAATGTAGCACTAGAATTTTTAAGGCTAAAAGGTATGACCTTATAGTAATAGATTTCGATTAGCATTCTAAAAGTAGTATTTCTTTCATCTTTAGGGGCCATCTTTATTTGGATATATATAGATGAGTCATCTGTGGAAGAGAAGACTATATGAGATGAGGCAATATCCACCATCAATTTTGTTATCGTAGTGGAAATTCATCTTTTGGATATGCCTTATTTAAATCCCTAAAATTGACGCATATGTGAAATTGTCCATTCATTTTCTTAACTAGGACGACGCTGGCTAACCAGGTAAGGTATTTTTCTTCCTAGATAAAGCCAACATTGATCAATTTCTTAACTTTAAATATGACCTACTATTCAATGTCTAATCGCATGCATTAAGGAGATTGCTTGATAGGGTTAGCACTAGGCTCTATTGCTAGTTTATGGATTGTTATGCCAGGAGACAAATTAGGCATCTTTTCATAACTCCATGTGAAGCAGTCTTTAATCTTAGTGTGGTGTTTATTTTTGGATGTGTGTGTGTGTGTAACACCACGCGAAATAGGTACTTATTGAAATGATCGGGTACAACATTGAGGTATGATGTACTATCTCAAAAGATAGAGGCATCACACTTCAATGAATCTAATCTCCTAATAAGAACTCCTAAGGCATGATAGGTCTTCAAATATACCAAATATTTTTCCCCTGCTTTACATGGATGAATAAAGTAAGGTTTATATAAAATTGGGTTCTAAAGTTCCCTATTGAGGTAAGCCTCCATAGTTATTTACATCCTAAAGAATAAAATTCTCTAAGAATGCTCTTGATTAAAGTAGACAATTATTATCTCCAAAGATTTTAAGGTTAGACTATCAAAAGATTGGTTGTATTTAGAAAGTCAATTGGGAAAGTTCAGGGAGAAGACTTATTTTTTGAATCCAAAGGGAAGATGTAGGAAATGCTTATGATACTAGGAAGCTTAGTTTGCATTCTAATCTATCCTAATAAAATAACTAACAATAACTACTAAAATACTAGAAAGCATAGTGAGCATTCCAATTATGAAACTATGAAGCCTAGTGAGAATTCCAATCTAACTAATAAAATAACTAATAATAAATAAATTAATAATAACTAAACTAACTAAAACTAATGATAATAATAAAAATAACTAATAACTAATAACAATAAAAATAATAATAAATAAATAAAAATAAAGAATAACTAAACCAAAATAATAATAACTAATAATAACTAATAACTAATAAAATAACTAAACTAACTAACTAACTAATGAAAACTAATAAAACTAATAAAAAAAAAATACTTCAAAAAAAAAAACTAATAAATAATAACTAAATTAATAAATATAAAAACTAAAAAAATAAATAATAATAATAATTAATAATAACTAAAACTAATAAACTAAATAATAACTAATAAAAAAACAAATAAACTAATAAATAATAACTAATAAAACTAAACTAATAAATTAATAAAAAACTAAAATTAATAAACTAATAATAAATATAATAATTAACTATAACAAACTAATAACTAAAACTAAAAAATTCATAAAATTAATAAAAACCTAAAAAAAAATATAATAATAACTAATAATAATAATAATAATAATAAACTAAACTAATAAAATAACTAAACTAATAAACTAAATAAAACTAAAATAATAATAAAATATATAATAACTAAAACTAATAATAATAATAATAATAACTAAATAACTAAAAACTGGTAACTAAAATAATAATAATAACTAATACTAACTAATAAAATATTAAAATAATAAATAAATAAAACTAATTAAAAAACTAAATAAAAAATAAAAATAATTATTAATAATAAACAAAAACTAATAACTAATAATAACTAATAACTAATAATAATAAAATTAATAAAACTAATAACTAATAAAAAACTAACTATAAAATAGTAATAATAAAAGATTAAAAAAACTAAAAACTAAAGACCAAACAATTAAAAATAACTAAAATAATAATAATAATAATAATAATAATAATAATAATAAATAAACTAATAAAACTAATAAGATAACTAACTAAATTAATAACTAATAATAAAATAAACTAATATAAAATAATAAAATAAAAAATAAACTAAAATAAATAATAAAATTAGTAAAAATAATAATAACTAATAACTAATAACTAACTAATAATAATAATAGTTAACTAAAGACCTAATAAGTAAAATACTAAATAAAACTTAATAAATAACTAAACTAATAATAAATAAAAAAAGTTAAAAAAACTAATAACTAACTAATAAGAAAATAAATAAACTAATAAAACTAACTATTAAAAACTAATAATAATCAATAATAAATAAATAACTAAACTAAATAAACTACCTAAAATAAAATAATTAATAAATCTAAACCTAAACTAGTGACCCAGTTAACTTTTGATTTTCATGGTGATGCTCAATCTAGGCTCATTTTGGGACTTTCACTAGATTCCCCTGATCTGGCCTCTGTTTCAATGCCTTCTTTGGATTGATGTTGTGCTCTATGGTGTCTACCTCAACGAATCCTTGGGGAAACCCCCATGTTCCTATGGATCAAGTTAGGGTTTCTTTAACCTTGGGTATTTTGGTTGTAATCCTCCTTTTATGAAATCTTTTAAAGAAGCTCTTTCTAGTATGGATTCTCCTTTTGTTCCCTCTCTGAATTTGGTTTAATTAACATTTAAAAGAGTTCCTGCTATTTTAATTTTAGATTCTGATATTGAAAAGCCTGCCAAGCCATTTGCCTTTTCTTTGGTTGGTAAATTTTCTTTCAAGCTCCTTAAAATGGAAGACATCTGTGCATTTTTTTCATAGTCTTAAACTTTCGGGTTCTTTTTTATTGCTTAATTGATGTGAGACATATTTTGATAAAATTATCAAATGACCTAGATAATAGTAGAGTTTTTGCTAGACTGTCTTACTATGTTTATAATTCTCAGATGCATCTTCTTAAATGGACACCTCTTTTTGATGGTAATAAAGAATCTCTTATTACACTGATGTGGAATTCTTTACCTAACATACGTATTCATTTTGTTACTCATGAAATTCTTCATGCCATTGGTTTGAGGGCATCCTTTAAATGGATCAAATCACCCTCATACTCATCGATTCTAGGATTTTTGTTGAGATTGACTTTACAAAAAAAATACCCTAAAGAAATCTAGATTGGCTCTCATAAATATGGTTATTTTTAGAAGGTGTAACCTGAAAATCTTCCTATTTTTTGCAATCATTGCAAATTTAATCGTAATGTTTTTTCTAATTATTTTATTGCCCATCTTCATTCAAGGAAAAAGAATGTTGATAAAGTTTCCTCTCTTCAAGTTGGTAAAGTGTCTTCTTTACATGATCCTAAAGCTAATCCTGTGTTTCTTGGTGACAAAACTAATCTTAGTAATAATCACTCTATAATACTTTCTTTAAATAACTCTATTAAAGAAATTTTTTTAGAAGTTGATTTTGATAAGATTTCTGAAGGATTGGATGTTGTTGCTAACCATATTTAGGATGCTTTTTTGATGATGATATAAACAATAATTCTATCACTAATTCTTTGGAGGATGAGCCCTTTTCTCCCAAACTGGCCCATCGTGCTTTAGATCATGGAAAATGATCTATTTCTTTGCCATCTTTGAATGAGAATGATGGAGAAAGGAATGGTTTAATCCTTGAAAACTTAGCTTTAGCTTCTATTAATCTGTTAAAGGAAGATGATCATATAAACTATGACAATGCTTTAATTGTTAATAATTATGTTCTTTTGAATAGTGATGCTAAAGCTTTGATTGCTAATTTTGCTCAGCTTTTTAATAATGATCTCTTTGTTTCTAAAGGGATTGATTCTTGTGATTTTGCTTCCCATGAAGGTTTAATTGATAACTTGGACTCTACTTCTCTTGCTACTTTTTTAATGAAGAGAGGGAGGTTTTTGACTAGGATTTGTTGGATGCTAATAATATTGATAATTTCTAACTTAATAAATCGAATTCTACTCCTTCTTTGGTCCCTAATTCTGAAATGCAAAGTAACCCAAACTTTTCTACTTCATTCACTTTAGAAGATGCTTAATGTTCTTCTATGCAATTGATTATTACTGATGATCCTTACAGTTTTATTACACCTTTGAATCTTTTTTAGATGGTGATTTTCTAGATAAAGGGCATGGTTATAAAACTGTTTATAGGAAAAGAAAAAAAATAATGTTAAAATTTATGTCCCTCCTAATTTACCAAGTCAATCAAATCCTATAAATAATCTTTGTTGTTCTCTATGGATGTTGGCTGAGGTAGCTTCTACTTGGTTCTCTTCATAGGTTGGTTGGCTCTCTCTAGTCTTGATTTTGGTTTGTTGGTTGCAGTTGGGTGGGTTGCCTTCCAAGTATGAGCAATTATTGGTTCGCTTTTCTAGGTCTTTTCTAGGCTTATCATATATGGCTTTCCTTCCACATTTATTTTGATTGTTGCTTGGTTTTTTCTTATGGCTTGTGTTTGTTGTGTTGTTTTGGTGAACTTGTCCTTCTACTAGAGCCCTTTATTTTGCAGGCTATTTTATTTTGTTTCTATTTCTAGTTAGGTTTGCTTGTTGCTTAGTTGGTTTAGGGTTGTTTGTTGGTTTTGCTTTTAGGGGTGATGATTCATTTTATTTACCCTTTTTGGTCGGTTTGACTATTTTTCAATCTGGGTTGTTTTGCCTTCTCTTGGATTGTTCCTTTTGGCTGGTCTATGCTCTCTGGTTTGTGCCTTTTGCTCTATGATTATTTCTTTTCCTTTCAGGTGGTTGCCTTGTGGACTTTGTTGGCTATGGTGGTTTTGTTGTTTTTATAGTGTCCATTTTTACACAGTCTGATTTTCTCCTTATTGCTTTCCTCTTGGTTGGTATGGTTCTTTTTCTTCTTTGCTAATTTTTGGTGTTTCTACCTCTATCTGTTAGGTCTCTTTTAAAGCTATGATGGCTATGATGGATGTGTTTCTTAAGTATGCTTATTTTTTTCTTTTTGGCTGGTAGCAATTTGTGTGATTGTAATCCTTCTTCTGAAGTTTGGATTTGTACATAGTTTGTTGCCCCTTATTCTTCTTTCATCCTGTTGATTAAATTCCACTTCTTTAGTTCTAAGCCTGAGCCTTTAGTCCTGTTGTTTTAGCTTTGATTGTTAAAGTTTTTCTCTTTATGACTATTTCATTAATCTTTCTTTCTGAGAATTTGAAGGGTGATTTAATTCCTCTTCAAGGATCTAGATCTTTTTGTTTCTCTTATGCAAGAGTATTTTGCTACTTAACGTATTTGAAGAGGACTTGAAATGGTTTTCATAATCTCTAGTTATTGCAAAGGGTGATGGACCTTGATTATATGTTGGTCTTTTACAAGTTCTCTTTGTTGGTTGCTGTCTCCTTCAATGTTCACTTTTTCTTTTGTTGTTTTTAGCTTCTTTATTATCCTGATAAGCACTAGGCTTTATCATAGAACATTAGATCTTTGAGCTTTATCACCAAGGACTTTGAATTACTTTCTTTAGTTTAATAAAATTTTGCTTTATTTTTTTTATAAAAAAAATAATAAACCCTAAACCCTAAACCCTAAAACCCTAAACCCTAAACCTTAAACCCTAAAAACCAAAAAACTTAAACCTAAACTAAATAAAACCTTAAAATAAAATAAATAAATAAAACTAAACCTAAATAAAATAAAATAATAAAATAAGGTAAAAACCTAAACTAAAACCTAAACCTAAACCTAAACTTAAAAATAAAATAAAATAAAAATAAAAATAAACTAAAATATACTAAAGAAAAACCTAAACTAAACTAAAAAAATAAAATAAACCTAAAAATAAAAAGCTAAAATAAAATAAAAGCTAAACCTAAAATAATAATAAAGTAAACCTAATAAAATAAAATAAAAAAACTTAAATAAAAAATAACCTATAAATAAATGAAATAAAACTTAAACCCTTAACTAAACCTAAACCTAAAAAAATAAAAATAAACAAAACAAAATAAACCTGTAGCTAAACTAAAATAAATAACTAAAATAAATAAAATAAACTAAACAAATAAATAAAACCTAAACCTAAATTAAATAATATAATAAACTAAAATAAACCTAAACCTAAACTAAAAAATAAAACCTTAAAATAAACCTAAAATAAAAAACTTAAAACTTAAACCTAAATAAATAAAATGGAAACATAAACCTATACCTAAAATAAAAATAAAACCTAAACATAAAAAAAATAAAATAAAATAAAACTAAACAAAATAAATCTAAATAAACCAACAAAAAATAAACTAAAATAAAAAAACTTAAACTAAAATTAAAATAAAATAAAATAAATTATAAATAAACCTAACTAAAATAAAAAAAAAATAAAATAAATGAAATAAATAAAAAATAAACTAAATAAACAAACTATGGTTTACTTAATTTTAAAAAAAAAAACCTCTAAACCCTAAACCCTAAATACTATAAACCCTAAACCCTAAATACTAAAAACCCTAAACCCTAAATCCTAAACCCTAAATCCTAAACCCTAAACCCTAAAAAACCATAACACAACACATTACTTTGGCACTGGCTATTTTCGTTTCTCTCTTAGCGACTCATCTCCTTTTGAGATTTTTGATGGAATTCATGCCGTTCTCTTCCCAAACTGATAGCTTGCATGGCCTCTAGCCACTTGTGTTATGATCCTCCCTATATTATGGCTACAGTTTCTTCTTTTACTTGGGGTAAACCACCCATTTTGGATGATCTCGCTCGGGCTTCTGGCCTTTTGGAGGTTCCTGGTCCAAATGCTTTGGCTACTTCAAAATCTTTCAAAGATGTCCTCACTAGTAAGGATGGTTGTTCAGGTGAGTCCCTGGAACTTATTTTGACTTCTTTTTGAGGCATGCCTGCGGTTATGTACTCTGATCTAATTATGGAAAAGCTTACTAAGCCATTTGAATTCACTTTGGTTACAAAGTTTACTCTTCGTAGGCCTATTCTGGAAAACATTCACTCTTTCTTTCATAGTATAAAACTTTCTAGTGCTTTTACGATTGGTTTAATTGATCTCCACCACATTTTGATTCAGTTGATGAACGATTTGGAATACTCTTGTGTTTTCTCTCATCATTTTGATTTTGTTTTCAATTGCCAAATGAGATTACTGAAATGGACTCCACTATTTAATATTAAGAAAAAATCCCCATTCATTCTAATTTGGGTTTCTCTCCCTAATATGTGAATTCATTTCGTTAACCATCAATTCCTTTTTGTTGTGGGTGCTTTATTTGGTTGGTCATTGCCAATTGATCAGGTGACAGCTATGAAATCTCATCCTTTAGTGCCTAGAATCCTTGTTGAATTTGACATTACCATGAAACACCCCAAATAGATTTGGTTGGGTTCTAAAAATTATTGTTATATGAAAATAATTGAATTTAAAATTTTCCCTATCTTTTATTCTCACTATAAAATCCATGGGCACGATAATTCTGAATGTTTCATTTTTCATCTTCACCTAAAAAAAAGAAAATCTCTATTAAGGAAACTACCGTTCTTAACCCTAGGCCAACCACTATTAAATATCAAAAAGCTACTTCAGAAAAAAAGATTTTTTGGATGTTCCTAATAAGGCCATTTTACCTCTTACTTCTATTAAAGGCTTCTAATGTAGACAATGATAGTTTTTCTAAACTTTTTGATGATGATTCTATTTCCTCTGATTTGATCCTTGCATCCTTGCCTGGTTTGATTGATGAAAATGAAGCTTTAATTGAGAATATTAATGAGGATATTAATTTTATGCATTATTCAAATTCAATGGAGAATATGGTTTTAGTTCCACATGATACTCAGGTTGCAAAACCTCATACTATTTTTCAGGTTAAGGATGATTTAAATTCTCAAAAGGAATTGGCTTTGTCTAATAATTTGGGTAATGAAATGGAAGGGCTTGGTGTTCACACTTGCTTTCTTAATACATCTATTTCTACTCCCTCTTTTGCTATTATCGATCCTCATTTGTCCTTAATAAATTCTAATGTCTTGGAAAAGGAGAACTCACTTCTAAATAAGATATTTCTCATAAATCTATGACTAATGTTACTAAATCCTTCTCAGATGATGATTCTATTGGAAAAGAAAATGTTTTCTAAACTTATCATGCTAAAAAGAGAAAAAATGTTAAAAATTTCTATCTCAAATTGCAAAGAAACACTAGAGCTACTATAGCCTCCCTATCCTCTCTTAATTAACCTTTTCTTAACCCCATTTTATTTCATTATGTTTAACTTTCTTGTTTGGATTGTTTGAGGGATCAGTTCCCTCTCTATTCGTAATCGTATTAGAAACCTTAGTTGAATTCATAATATTTCTTTACATATTATTCTGGAGTCTCTTATTCATGCTAATAAAATTAACCATGTTGCTAGAATGATCAGTTTCAATAAATTTTTCTCTAATGTTAGTAATAAGATTTGGTATTTTTGGAATAATTTTGTTGATGTTTCTATTCTTGATGATTTTGAACAAGTTGTCAATGCTCAAATCTCTCATGGTGATTATTGTGTTTTGGGCTCTTTCATTTAAGCATCTTGTAATATATCTAGTTGAAATCATCTTTGGAATAATTTGAGAAATTTTGCTACCTTTGTCAATAAACCTTGGTTTGTTGGTGGTGATTTTAACAATATTTTGTTCTCTTCTGAATGAAGTGGTGGTTGTTCTCCTAATATTCATTCCATGGAAGATTTCTCCAATATGATACTTGATTGTAATTTGATTGATATTGGCATTAAGGGTTCTAATTATACTTGGCAAAACTCTAAACTTTGGCAAGGTTGGATCAGATCTTTTAATACTCATTGGATTAATTAATACTTCTATTGATCATTTGAGCAAAACTTTGTTTGATCATGCTCCTCTTTTGATTTCTATTAAAGATAATTCTAATAGATTAAATAATTTCTCTCCTTCTAGATTTCAAAATATGTGGATTCAGTATATTTATTTTTTTAATATTGAGGTTACTAATTGGAAAGTCCCTTTACATCTTGATAATTCGAGTATGGGGATGAATAGATTATGGTTTAAAGTAAAATGACTTAAACAAAATCTTGTTTGGTGGAATAAACATTATTTTAAAAATCTTTTTGCTAATATCAAAGATTTGAAAAAAAATGGTTTGTGATCTTCAAGTTTCTATTATGACAGAACCTTCCAGAATTATGGACTTGAATGAAGCGAAGAATAAACTTATTGATTTTCAAAATATGGAAGAAACTTATTGGGGTCAAAAAGCTGGTAGTAAACATATTATGGATGGTGACAGGAATACTAGATATTTTCATGCTTTAGTTAATAAAAGAGAGCTTTAAATAATATTCAAAAAATTAAAAAATGATATGGAATTGGATTATGGAGAATAATGATATTAAGGATTGATTTAATTACTTTAGAAATATGCTTAATAAGAGTTGCTCTTATGAAGCAATTTCTAAATTGCACTTGATTCCTTCTATTACTAAAGATGATAATGATTTGCTTACTATTGTAATGAAGATGAAATTTTAAAGTTCTTAATAGCATGAACATAGATTTTGTTGCTAATGAGGGTTTCACTACTCAATTTTTCAAAATATTGGTTTATTATTAAAATGATTTGATTGATGTTTTGGTTGATTTTTTAATGGTAATCTTTTCCTATGTTTTCTAGCATTTCTATTATTCTCATACCGAAAGATAACTAGACTATTGGAGTGATTTTAGACCTATTAGTCTTTACTTCTTCAATAAGTTTTCCAAAATCTTAGACTTAGTCCTTTACTTCATAGATTATCTCTCTAAAATTGGTTTCTTAGAGGTAGATCTATTTGATAATATTTTACTTGTCAGAATTAATTCATGATTTAGATGCTAAGACTAGAGGTGGAAACATTATTTTTAAATTAGATATTACCAAAGCTTTTTATAATATCTCTTAAGATTTCCTTTTTCATATTATGAATTTATTTGGGTTTTTTGATCAATTTATTTTTATTATTAAAAATTGTATTAATAATGCATGGTTTTATCTTTTACTTAATGGGGAAGCATTGGGTTTCTTTCCTTCTTCCCATGGCTTAAGATAAGGGGATCCTTTTTCTACTGCTTTATTTATTATTACTGTTGAATACTTATCTAAGAACATCAACGATGTATTCTTAAATAATCCTAGTATGTATTACAGAACTCGTGGTGGTATTCCTATTTCCCATTTATGCTTTGCAGATAATTTCATTAATTTTTACAATGCGTGTATTCATCATATCAAGAATCTCAAGAATTTTTTAATAAATTTGGTAGAGAAAGTGGTCTTGCTATCAATAATAACAAAAGTTGTTTTATTACTTCTTCAAATATCTCCAATAATAAAATCAATCATATCCTACATATCATAAATTTTAAACATCAATATTTACCTCTTAAGTACTTGGGTGCTCTGCTTTTTAAAGGTCCAAAATGATCCCATCTTTTTGATGATTTTATTGAAAAAATTTTAAATAAAATTTCTTTTTGGGAATTTCATTTACTCTCCTTTGGTGGCAGGCTCACTATTCTTAAAAAAACTCTTAATTCAATGCCTTTATATTTGATTGAAACTATTATTCCCACTAATTCTACTCTTATCAGAATTGATCTCTTCCTTAATAAATTTTTTTGGGGATGCAGTAATTCTATTAAAAGAATGCATTGGACATCCTAGCATAAATGTTGTGGTCCTTTGGGTGAAGGTGGTCTTGGTTGCAAACCTATTTGTAAAGCTATTACTGCCTTCTCTCATAAGCTTTGTTCAATTTTAGAAAGAATGATAGCCTTTGGGTTACTTTTATGATGGAAAAATATTGCGAAGGTAAACACCATGTTACTTGTGCTTATAAAGATGATAACTCTCCGATTTGGAAAAGGAGGTTACTGAGTTCTTAATATCTTGGGGTATTCATTTGGGCTCATCTTTCTTTTGGCAAGACAATTGGTTTGGTGATGGCTTTATTGACTCCCTTTTATCTACACTCTTTGCTATCAAATAACTCTTTTGATAATTTAGAAAACCATTCTCTATTTTATTCTATAACTTGTTCAAAATACTATTTTATTAGATAACCTCTCAATATCAATTTTTTCTTTTAAGTGTAATTTTTAGAATGTTATTCATTTTTGTCATATTGCCCATTTTGCTTTAAATTGTAATTTGGTATGATAATTTACAACTTTTTTGATCCCTTTCTTTTATCAACTTCTTTGTCTTTCAAAATGAAAGGTCATATCAAAATCTTAATTGCTATTACCTTATTTAGTTCATTTGGATGGATAGAAATGATTTAAATATTGTGGTATTCCTATGAATCATAAAAGGATCCTAGCTAAAACTAAAGAAAAATATTCTGGCATTGTTTAATGCTAATTTAATTAGTAACTTCCATTTTAGAGGTTGCAAATTTATGGCTAAAAAATTGGGTCTCAATCTACCTGATGTTTCTTTCAATAAGGCTACTAGGATTATCCATTGGATCAAACCAAAAGAGAACTTTATTAAAATAATTGCTGATGGTTTAGTTTCCCATAATAAATATGGTTATGGTGGTATTCTTAGGGATTCCAAAGGTGTTGTCATTTGTGCTTTTACCTATCCCCTCAAAGCCTGTTATGTTATTTATGATTAGCTTATGGATGTTAATAATGTTATTGATATTTGTTTGAACAAATGCCTCTTTAATAATTGGATTGAAGTTGACACTCTTCTTTTACTTGATATGGTCACTTCTAATAAAATGGAGAATATTAGCTTATTTTATCTTCTTAATCATACTAAAATCTTTCTCAAGTTTGTTAAAATTTTTCATATTCTTCATGGCGTAATGCTTGTGTGATTTCTAGCCAATTTGGGTGCTGAATTAAATGAGTCACTATTTTGACAAAACCTACTTGCTACTAAGATGGTAAATTTGGATAACTAGATTGCCTTACCTAGACTTTAACTTGTGGCTTTGTTTTGTTTTCTTGGTGTTTTTGAATGTTATTTTTTTTTTTTTTTTTTTTTTTTTTTTTTTATTTTCTATGAGTGCTACCTTGATTGGTGGATGCTCTTGTTGTTTCTCTCTATGGTTGTCTTGGGTGGTTTTTTTTATGGCTGCTATTAGTCTTTTCATTTATTTCTTAGTGTTGGGATTTTTGGTGGTTGCTACTTTCTTTTCTTATTTTGGCTCGGTGGCTACGAATTGTTGGTTTTTCCCTTTGACTTATGGCTTGAAGGTAGCTATTTTGTGGTTGTTACCTTCTTATTTTCTCTTTGGTGGTGGCTATTTGTTCTCTGGGGTTTGGAAGGGACCTTATTTTACTCTAGTCAGGTTCCTTTCCTCTCTGGTTTTTTGCTGATGGGTTGGTGGTCCTCCTAGGCTTGCCCTTCTTTGGTTGTTTTCTAATCTGAGTGAATACCACAATTATTTCTGGGTTATTTTTGGTGGCTTCCTATTGGGTTGTGGCTATGCCTGTTGTCAGTCTTTCCCTCTGAATGGTATTTGCCTCAAATATAGGCTAGTTGCTTCCTTATTTGAGTTGGATCTTCTACTGTTGTGGTGGTTTGTTGGGTGGCTTCATTTTGGCTGGCTAGGTTGGTTGGCTATGTCAGTTGGCTGGGTTGGTTGGCTCGGTAGTTGTGTTGGCTAGTTTTTCCTCTTTTGTTTGTGGCAGAACTGGGGGATTATTCGTGATTTATCTTTGGTTTGGATTTAGCCTAGTGGAAGCTATTTGTTGGTTTTTATTTTTTCTATTATGTTGAATGGGGTTCGATTGTTGGTTTTGCTGGTTTTGGTTTGGTTCTTTTGGTGGTGGTTTTCCTCCTATAATGGTCTTTCTCTTAGGCTCTTTACTTATCTTTCCTATTTTGGTGGTAGCTTTATGGGTTTGATTTCTCACTTGCCCTTTGGTTGGGTGGGTGGCTTTGGATGGCTCTTGTTTGCTTTGGTGAGCTCTTATGGTTTTCTTGGTCTTGGTTTTGGTTATAGTTGAAGGTATTTAATGGCTATTATTTTTCCTTGAGTCTGGTGACTTGGTTTGGTGTCTTTGAGTTTATTTTTGTTGTGGTATTACCACTTTTTGTTATTTTTTCTCTCTTTATTTCCTAATACCTTCCTGTTGGTTAATGGTGATGGTTTTCCTGTTGCTCTAGCTATTCTTAGTGGTAGCTTTGCTGGATGCTCTTTTAGTTTTGTTGTTTATCTATCTTGGTGGAGGTAAGGCTTCCCTTTTATCTCTTATTGGTTTGCTTGGGTTATCCTCTAACTATATTGGATTGGTGATTTATTGATGTACCTATTTTGGTATTGGTTTGCTTTTGCTTTCTGGTTGTGGGATGGTTCTTTGGCTTTGTTTGTCTTTCTAGGTGTTTTTTATCCCTATTGATGCTTGCTATTTTGTATTTCTCCTCCCTTTTTGGTTTTTGCTTTTGTGGTGTTCTGTTGTATTCTTGCACGATGGATGGTTGGTTGTCTTGGGCTTGGTTGTTTTGGTGGCTTTGTAGTTGGATGTTCTGTTTGCTGGTTGGATGACTTTGCAACCTTATTGGATGATGGTCTCTAGATGATTTCCTACATTAGGTGTCTGCTGATGATGTTTCCTCTCTCTTTCTTCTTGGTGGTAACTATATGTAATTGTAACCCTTCTTGAGTTTGGATGCTTACGTATAGTATTGTTCCTTGAGATAATTACGACTGAGCCCGAGCCTTTTCTTTACTTTGCTATTTATCTTTGTTGTTTCTCTTTATGCCTACTTAATTATACACATCCTTTCCATAGTATGTTGCAAATTTCTTTTATAGGTTGGGAGTCTTGGATATTTGCTTTTATCAAAGAAAACAAATTAGTTTTGTTGCTCATATGGATCTTTTCTTTAATTTAGTTTTCTTTTCTTTATTTATTTTTTATAATTGAGTTATTTATTTAGATTTTATTGTAGTCTTTGAGCATTTGTTTACAAATTTATCCCTTTAAGGAATTTGTATACTTTTTGTGGTAATAAAATTCCCCTAATTTTCCTAAAAAAACAAACCCTAAACCCTAAACCCTAAACCTAGCCAATAAAAAAACCCTAAACCTTAACCTAAACCCTAAACCTACAACTCTAAACCCAAAAAGCATAAACCTAAACCTAAATCCTAAACCCTAAATAACCTAAAACCATAACCATAAACCTAAATAAAATAAAATTAAATAAAAAAACTAAACCTAAACTAAACCCAAATCTTAAAATATAAACTAAAATAAATAAATAATAAAAAATAAAAAACCAAAATCTTAAAATAACCTAATAAATGATAAATATAAATAAAATAATAAACCTAAATATAAAAAATCTAAATAAAATATAAATAAATAAATAATACTAAATTAAAATGATAAAAAATATAACCTAAAAAAAATAAAAAAAAACCAATAAAAAAATAAATAAATATAAACCAAACAAAATAAAAATAAAACTAACATAAAATAAATAAAACAAAATAAATAAAATAAAATTAAAATAAAATAAACTTAAATAATAAATTAAAACCTATACTAAAAAATAAAATAAACTTAAAATGAAAACATAAATAAAATAAAAAACTTAAATAAAATAAAACTAAACCTAAAATAAAATAAAATAAAAACTAAATAAAACATAAACCTAAACTAAATAAATAAAACTAAATAAACCTAAAATAAACTAATAAACCTAAATAAACTAAAATAAAATAAAATACTAAATAAATAACTAAACTAAAAGAACCTAAAATAATAAAATAAAAAAACTAAAACTAAAAAAATAAAATAAAAAAACTAAAAAATATAAAATAAAACCTAAACTTAAAAATAAAATAAAATAAATAAAATAAAAATAAAATAAAATCAAAACCAAACTAAAAATAAACTAAATAAACAAATATAAATAAAATATCTTAATAAATAAAACTAAAAAATAATTTAAAATAAACTAAAATTAAATAAACTAAATAAATCAAAAAACCTAAACTCTGGTTTGTAAAACCCTAAACCACAAACTAATCTAACCCTAACCCTAAAACTAACCCTAAACTAACATAAACCCAACCTAATAACTAAATAAAACTAAAACTAAAAACTCTAAAATAAATAAAAAAAACTTAAAATAAAATAAAAAAAATAAATAATAAAAACCTAAACTAAAAATAAAAAATAAAATGAAATAAAAATAAAAAACTAAAATAAAATAAATAAAACCTAAACTAAATAAAATAAAATAAATAAATAATATCTAAATAAAATAAAAAACTAAATGTAAAATAAAAATAAACTAAATAAATAAAATAAAAAATAAAACTAATTAAAACCTAAACCTAAAAAATATACCTAAAAATAAAATAAAATAAAATCCTAGACCCAAACCAATAAAAATAAAATAAATAAAATAAAATAAACTAAACCTAAAATTAAAATAAATACTAAGGTAAATAAAACTATAAACCTAAATAAAAAATAAACTTAAACTAAATGTAAACCTACTAAACTAAATAAAATAAACTAAAATAAACCTAAAAACTAAAATAAACCTAAAATTAAATCTAAAAATAAAACCTAAAACTGAGCTAAAATAAATAAAACCTAAATATTAAAAAAAATAAACCTAAAAAGCTAGAAAATAAAAATAAAATAACTAAAATAAATTAAAATAAAACTGACCTAAAAATAAATAAAATATAATAAATAAACTAAACTAAATAAAATAAAAAATAAACTTAAAATAAAATTAAAAAAATAAATAAACTAAAATAAATAAAATAAACTAAACTAAATAAACTAAAATGCTTAATTTAAAATAAAATAAAAAATAAAACCCAAAATAACCCTAAAACCTAAACCTAAAACTAAATGAATATAATAAAAAAACCTAATGACCCAAAAAATCCTAAAACCCTAAATCATAATATCTAAAAAAACCCTAAACCCTAAACTTTAAAGTAACCCTAAAACCTTACCCTAAACCCTAAACCCTAAACCCTAAACCCTAAACCCTAAACCCTAAACCCTAAACCCTAACCAAACCTAAATAAACAAAAAAACCTAAAAAACCCTAAAACCCTAAGCCCTAAACCCTAAACCCTAAACTAACCATAAACCCTAATGCCTAAACACTAAACCCTAAACCTAAACCTAAAGTAACTAAAAAAAAATAAAATAAACCTACCTAAAAAATAAACTAAACCCTAAAAAGAATGCTACTGATGGCAAATATCACATCAACCAAGCTTAAGATCTGGTGGAGGTGGAAGGATGAGGAACCTAGTGGTGGCTCAGATCTGGAGGTCTGGTGAGCATTGGTGGAGGTGGGAGGAGGACCGGAGGTTCTGATCATGGTGGTTGTGGGGGAGAATAGATTTAATGGATCTGCTACTAGAGGCGATGGTTAGATAATGGAGAAATTGAAAGAAAAGATATCACTTTTGGAACCATATCTTTATAGTAAAAATAGTTATAGTTATCTAGGGTTTTTAATTTGTTCTATCCATGCTCATTTTTGATCTATGTCATCGCTTCAATTTTAGAAAACTTAGTGTGATACTTGGTTGATTAAATCAAAAAGAAAAAATTTTGAATATGAATTTATTCTCTATTAAAAAAACCTAAATAAAAAACTCTAAAACCTAAACACTAAACTAAAACCTAAACCCTAAACCTAAAACCAAACCTAAAACCCTAAACCCTAAAATCACAAGCCTAAACCCTAAATAAACCTAAACACTAAACCCTAAACTCTAAAACAAACCTGACCTTAAAACCCAAAACCCTAAACCCTAAACCCTAAACCTAAAACACTAACTAAAAACCCTAAACCAAAAAAAACCTAAACCTAAAATACCTAAATCATAAGTAACCTTAAATCTAATAAAAACCTTGTAAAGCATCATATCAACTAATCAATCTAGATCTAGTGGTGAATGGAGTCATTTATAATGGTGTGGGATATCTATGATATGGAGGTTAACTGGTGTTATGGGTTAGAGGAGAATGAAGGTTAAAACCTTAGTGGTGGTTAATATATAATGGCAATCACCTACTAAATATATTAATAACATAAATTGAAAAATAATGATAATTGCTTGCTATCTTTATAATAGAGGCATTCTAGTTATCTAGATTTTGATTTGCTCTATGCATGCTCATTTTAATCTATGTTATCCTTGTGTTAGAAAACTTGTTGTCTTTGGTTCATGAAATTGAAAAGAAGAAATGTTGAATAAATTTGTTCTCTTAAAAAAAAAATAAATTCAACCCTAAAATTAAACTTAAACCTAAACTTAAACCTAAACCAAACCCTAAACCTAAACCCTAAAAAAACCAAAAAACCCCTAAATACCCTAAACCTAAACCACACCTAAACCCACAAACCTATAAATCCCTAAACCCCCACCTAAAACTCTAAACCTAAACCCTACTCCTAAAATCCTACCTAAACCCCCACCCTATAAATACCCTAAACCCAAACACCCTAACCCTAAATCTAAATCAAATCTTTTAAAAACTAACCTACCTCCACCCTACCCTCTACCTAAAAACCCTAAACCCTATTAACCTTTAATAAATGTTTTGAGTAGATCTAAATAATCTAACATAGTTATGGTAGCTAAAGATAATGTCTTTAAGGACTTTCCCTTGACTTTTTTTGAATACTAAAATAAATTATAATACCATATATATATATGTAATGTAGCATCATATATTTGAGCATGTAGTGATGTGTTTTTTTGGACGTTATAAGATGTTTTGAAATGTTTTAGTATATTATGGTATTGTACCATAGTCTATAATAATGTAAATCATAAAAATTGATTTAATAAATCAATGATGAAATTTAAATTTTAATTAAATAGGTTATAGTACCAAAGGTGTGCTACACCACTTGAGTCTAAAAAAAGTAAGATTTTATGTTCAAAATAAATATTATATGTGTAGCATAGTATAGCATCATATATCATAATATATTGTTTTGCATTTTAAATTCTTTAATATTTTACAATTATGCTCTACCATTAGCATTATTTATAAAAATAATGATTTAGAATTTAAAATAAATTTGGCCAAATTTATAATAGGCATGGCATCATATATTGTTTCAATTTAAAATATGTAAGTGATATGTTAAATATATAGTTATTTATTATTTAGACTAATTTTCTGATTTTCTATCTTAAGCAATCCCTTATGATGTGATATGCAATATAACATAATATAATATGTTATAATGTCATTATAA
Source organism: Cymbidium sinense (assembly GCA_021442155.1). Lineage (NCBI taxonomy): Eukaryota > Viridiplantae > Streptophyta > Magnoliopsida > Asparagales > Orchidaceae > Cymbidium > Cymbidium sinense. Next base: position 275,078,508 of record CM038214.1, on the reverse strand, counting down.
TATAGGATGCCATAACATAGTGTATCATTCATTATAAGCTATTATTATTATTAGTACATGTTGTTTAGCATATTTTAGTTTATTATAGTATGATGTAGTAGAGTTACTTGGTATAATTCATAAAAATATGATTTATAGGTTGAGATGATGGGATTTGGCCAAATTTAAAAGTGAGCTTTAGGGAACATCATTAGATGTGCTATGGTGTGTCATTTAATCAAAAGAATGGATTTTGCAAAATAAATGTTCATTTTCAACCAAATTTTTTTAATTTTTTTTGCTTAAAGTGATTAATTTTAAGGTGTAATGTAAGATAATATATTATATGAAATAATATTAAAATATAATGCACATAACAATATAACATCATATATATATATATATATATATATATATATATGTGTTACTAAATGTTATTGTATATTTTAGTATGTTTACTTTTGTTATAAAACATTGGGTCAAAACACACAAAAATGTTAATTTGAAGGTTGAGATGGAAGAATTTGGCTAAATTCAAGGCACATACGAAGAAGCAACACCAAAATTATTCTATTTTGTACCATTTCTAATAAAAAAATAACAATTTTACATCCAAAATGAGCATTATTCATATTTTTAAAAAATTTGTTATTTATTCCTTTTAAGTGATTCTAATGAGGTGTAATGTTAGATAATATATTATATTATAACAAATTATAATATAACATCATATATTATAATATAATATAGTGTGTTAATTGGCACTATAATATGTTTAGCATGATATCGTATAATTAGTTTGAGCTTGCACCATCAAAATCATAAAATATTGATTACAATGTTAAGATGATGTAATTTGAACGAATACATTGTTAAGCTTTTGGTTGAAGTATTAAAGGTCTACATAAGAGAAGAAATAAGAATTGATGAGAATTCCATGTCAAGGACATGGAGGGAGATCCTCTAGGGGATCACATATATATTGGACATGACATGTGAGGGGTTTATGAAATAGAAGAAGAAAATACTAGGGATAAGGTTTGAATTTGATTTGATTATATGATTTATGAAAGAAGATCCAGATAAGAATCTATAATCCTCATTAAGATGGAATCAACTTTAATTTATTTAATTTTAATTGATGTGAGGAATATATTAGAGATATGGGCTGAATCTCGGGGATCGATATAGAACCTTCCTAAGGAAGCAATTGAGCTATCCACTAAGGATTGGGATTTGAGTTTGATTTCATAGATTTGTTTGGGGATGTATCACTGGGATAAGAGTTTGGTTGGATTTCTTTGATTTAGACTCCATTGGGGAGTTGCTTTAACTTGGCTCCACTAGGGAGAATGGTTTTGAATTTAATTTGTTTGCTTCACTTGTTTATATATAATTTAGGGCTCCATTGGGGAGAAGGGTCTCATTTAACTCAACTAGGGAAAATCAGATTTGGTTTAATTTAATCCAAGTTATTATATAGACCCTATCAGTGTATGATGACCACCCAGAATGGGCTATGTACCACCTCAAGTTTATGAATCCAAGGGATAGTCTATAACTGTGAGCTAGCCAACCTAGGGGGTTGCTTTTCAATGTGCAATGGTTATGCCAGGAAGAAGGCATAGCAGACTTACCTCTTCCAAAGCAAGGAACAACCATTGGGGTGACCTATTGGATGCAGAACAAATTGAACGACTAGGGGCATGAGTGAATGTCTTTGGGGACTTATGTCAACTCAAAGTAATCATGATTAATTTATCTTAATTTCATGTGATTTGATATGGTTTGTTTGGTTTAGTTTGATTTTGAATTGAGGGCATATCCATTGGGATGTGAGCTATCAAATTTGATAGATTTAATTTATGGACCATGTGTGATGGACCACGAGAAGGGGGGATATATCGACTTGTCCTATCTAAAATTTACAAATCCAAAGGGATAGTCTACTGGCCATGGGGTACAGCTAGCCAATCTTAGGGGTTTCCTTTTAGTGTGCAATGGCTATGCTAAAAAGAACGTGTAATAGACTTACATCTTCTAAAGCAGGGAACAACCACTAGGGTGACCTGTTGGTAGCACAACAAACCAAATCTGACTTAGGGATAACTACTGAGTGAATGCCTCTGGGGACTTGTATCAACTCATGAGTAAGTAATTCTATAGGAGTTTTCTTGACACCCTAAAGATAGGATGCTTTCTTGGGAAAAGGTACTGAGTGTTCTAATCCAAGTGAATATATATTTTTATTTATATGTTTTGTGGACCTATGGTGTGTGAGGGACAATGAGAAATATGTCTTGACCTATCTCAATTTATAGACCAAGAATCTACATCCATAGATGATTCTTTAACCATAGGGGTGGTTACTAGAAAGGGAAATCCAATAGTAACCAGTAGTGTCTAAATGGGGTCAAGAACAAAATATAGTGCCCATGGGAGGTCTTTGCTAGGGTTGTTACCTTGAGCCATGAAAAGCCTATAGGTGTGGTGGCCAACTCAAGGAGAAAGCATAGCGGACTTACATCCTGAGTGGTGTATCCTAAGGTGCGAAAACCAACCTAAGGTGCATCCATCAAAATGAGTGGTGTATCCATCAGCATAGTGAGAACCAACCAACCTAAGGTGCCTTGGTGTGCAATGATCAATCTAAAGAAAGCATGTAGGCTTACAACTTTAAGTGATCATCAAGATAGTCTATCATCGGGACAAATCTATTTGACCTAGACTACTAAGGGGAGCCTGAAACTTGACCCGACTTGGGAGGAAGAAGCGGTAGGGGACTTATCTAAACAAATATACTCAACCCGGTCATTGCAAGGCTAATCCAAGAAAAGCATAGGACTCACATCCTCTTAAACAAAGCCAACATGAGGTAGCTTCCCAACCATAGTAAGGCCTACCAAACTAACAAGGCTCATGTGCGGTGGCCAAGTAAGGAAGGAAACTAGGCTTACATCCTCAAAGTAAGAAGACAACGGGGTGACACACTAGCGGTAGCACATTAACCCAACCTAGGCTTCGTGAGTGTCATTGTGCATTATCTCAACTCAAAGTAGCCTATGATAAAAGATATGTGTTTGTTTTATATGTTTGTGTGTAGTTTGTGTTTGTGTTATGTCAATGAAAGATAAGATGCCACTCAGGTTCCATACACCTACCCTAAACACATTATGGTAGATTCGCAAACAAGAATACTTTCAACATGGAAGAGATTAAATTCAAAATAGAATTTAATTGATAATAATTATTTTCAAACATGATTTATAATATTTCTTTAAGTAGAGCCCATTGATTGGAAGCATTGGGCACTCTCCTTATGATTAATAAGTTGATAAGATCCTCCTTGGTAGGCCTTCTCTATGGCAAAGGGCCTTCCCAAGTGGTTCAAACTTGCCTCCCATCTTACAGCAGAAACAATTGGTCTCCTTAAAATAAGCTCTCCTAGAATTAAAATAAACTCTTCTAAGCTAAAACATAGTGTTCTTTTGTGATCTTCTACCCATAGCTATCCATAGTGATGGGAGTTAGACTTAATGGTAGAATGGATTCAAACCCAAACACTAAAGAGAATGAAAGAGTAGAATGAGTTGGAGTTCTATATGTGGTTTGGTAGGCCCACAAGGTTTCTTCTCATGCCATTGTAAGCTTGTTGTTGAGTGTCTTCTTAGTATTTGGATGAGAGTTTTGTTGAAAATACTAAGTTTTTCGGGTAGTTGATAGAATATCTTAAATCTATGTTGTGTCTTTGGGTAAAGTTGTTAATTTTGGTGCTTTGGAATGCAACACCATTATCAAATATAATTCATCGAGGCACCCCGAACCTATATATGATATGGTTCCTAAAAAATTGGAGCACATGCTAAGTTGTGACCTCTCTGAGCAAAATCACCTTCCCATTTGGAAAAAAAAAAAATAGTCGGTATAAGATAGGATAACCGATGACCTTTGGAAGAAGAAGGATCAATCAACCCACTATGTACCCCAACACTTGAATGGCCATGAGGCCAATGTAGGATGTAGAATGTTGGGTGGTTGGTGTAGGACCACGTATTATTTAACATTGGTGGCATCCCTAGCCATATCCATGTATATAATCATCAATGGCTAAGTATTCAAGTCTCTTGATCTTGGCTTTCATCTTGGACCATTGATGGCTCACATAATCTTGAATATCCCTCGGTCATGATCTTATGGACTTCATGTTTTTTCAAACAATGTAACCACATATGATCAAAGGATCCCCTACAAGGTGTCATCCATGAGAGCATAGGAAAGTGCTCTCTGCTTCATCTGATGGGCTTATGACTTCTCTTGAGGTAGTTTTTCTTTATTTAGGTAATCCATGAATGGTTTGCCTCCAATCTAACTCCCTCTCATCCTTCTTGTAAATGACAACCTCCCTTCAAGAGAGTACTTTTGATGAGTTCAATATCAATAAGGGATAAAACTTATCTATTTTGGACCTTTAATGATATGAACTCATCCTTTGGGCATGCCAACTCCTTGGCAAGCTATGCTAAAGCATCTGCTATGGTGTCCTCTCATCGAGGAATCTTATAAATGGTAACCTTTGGGATTTGGGCCAACAGCTCCATTATATACTTGTGGTAGTGATAAAGCCTATGTTTTAAAACTATATAAGACCCAATAATTTAGTTTCCACTAATTATGAATCTCTAAAGATATTGATATTCAGTATGCTTAGAGTAATGGCTAACTCTAGGCAGATGAGCCTCATATTACTTCATTATTAGTGCAAGGATTGGACTGATGGTATGAGAATCTCATCACATTGTGATCGAGAGTTAGGAGAACTAATCCTACCCCTGTTTTTCTTGAATAGTAGATTGTGATTCTTCTCCTCTTTGAGAGGAAGCCGTACCATCAAAGTACATCTCCCAGTGGCAAATTCTAGTATCCCCTAAGTTCATGATTTGTTCATCGAGGTGATCATCACTAAATAAAGAGTAAGCATGAAGAGGGTATGCTGCTAAGAAATTTGCTAGCACTTGTCCTTTCATCACACGAAGGGATACGAACATGATGTCAAACTACGAGAGGATCATGGACCATCATGCCAACCATCTAGATAGCTTTGGCCATGTCATGAGATATTATAGTGGATTGATTATTGAGTTTAAGTTCACCTTATGAGAAAGCATGTAATGTTGTAGCTTTTAGGAAGCAAGCATTAAAGATAGGTAATGCTTCTCAATGGGTGGATAATTAGCCTAAGTAGGGATTAGATGATGGCTGAGGTAGTAGAGCATGTTTTCCTTCCCATCATCATTGGCTTGAGCCAACAAAGCAGGGTAGTCATATGAGTATATAGTATGACTTGAGATAAGGGATAGATGTCATCAAATAATGCTTGATGTCTTTAAAGGCATGCTAAAAATTATTATCCCACTTGAACTTGGCATCCTTTTTGACAAGTATTGAGAATGGCTAGCATCTTCTTGATAGGTTGGATTTAAAGCATCTTAGATATTCCAACCACCCTTGGAATGATCAAAGATGAGTTAAACTTTTAGGGAGTGGCATTTCTAATATTGCCTTGATATTCTCCGGATCAATTTTGAATCCTTGGTGTCAGATAATAAACCGAAGGAATTTTCCTGAAGCTACTCTGAATGCACACTTCAAGGGGTTCATTTTGAAGTTAAACTATCAAGCTAAAGACACGGTCTTCCTTTTCTCTACTTTTGACCACGAGATCATCATCATAACATTCGACTTGATGATGAATGAGTTCATCAAAGATTTGAGTCATATGGCCGGAATGTATCACCGGCATTTTTTAAAGTCAAAGTGACCTTATAGATTTTGATGGGGTTCTAAAGTAGTGTTTCTTACTTTAGGGCCATCTTTACTTGGTTAAATCCAGATGAGCCATCCATGAAAGAGAAGACTATATGAGATGAGGCATTATCCACCATCACTTATGGTATCGGTAGTGGAAATTCATCTTTTGGATATGCCTTATTTAGATCCCTAAAATTGACACATATTCAAATTTGGTCATTCTTTTTCTTAACTAGGTTGACGTTGGCCAACCAAGCAGGGTATTTTTCTTTCTCGATGAAGCCAACATTGATTAGTTTCTTGACTTCAAAAATGACCTATTGTTCAATGTCTAATCGCACGCATTTAGGAGATTGCTTGATAAGGACTAGGCTCTATTACTAGTTTGTGGACTGCTAAATTGGAAGGAAAAATGGGCATTCTTCATAACTATATGCGAAGCAGTCCTTAAACACAGTGTGTTGTTTATTTTTTGGATGTACGAAGGGGGGACACCACGTAAATCATAGATGGTACTTATTGAAGTGATTTGGTACGATATTGAGGTATGATGATCTATCATGAAAGATAGAGGCATCACCCTTCAATGGACTTAATCACCAAATAAGAACTCCAAAAACATAATGGGTATTTGAATATACCAAAGATTTTTCTCCTATTTTACATGGATATATAAAGCAGGGTTTATATTAAGCCACATTCTAAAATTCGTTATGGAAGAAAGCCTTCATAGTTAATTAAATCATAGGGAATGAAATTCCTTAGGAATACTCTCGATTAAAGTAGACAATTATCATCTCCAAATATCTCAAGGTTAGAATATCAAAGGATTAGTTGTATTAGGAAAGTCAATTGGGAAAATTCAAGAAGAAGAGTTATTTTTAGAATAAAAAGTGAAGACGTAGGAAATTCTAATGATATTAGGAAGCCTATTGAGCATTCCAATCTTTGAAAGTGAAGAGACATATTTATTTGAGTTGAATTTTTTTTTGGGTGCTGGGGCTTATAATTCATGAACACATGGTTTGAGAGAGATGCTAGAGGTGAGGATTTATGCTTGTAGCCTAAAGAAAATAGCTACCTCAGATCCTAAAGCTTGGGAGCTTTAGTAAAAGCTAAAGCATGATGTAAATCTAAGTGATAGGTGGACATAAGAGTTTACCTCCACAAGAGAGGATAAATCATCCAACTCCTAAAATTACAATCACCTGGAGTGGCCTAACTCCTCCTATGATTTAAAACCATGTAGTCCAGTCTTATGAATTACAATATAGCTAGGGTAGTTATTTAACTAGAAAGAGACTAAAGTCATAAACCCACTCTCTAAGAGACTAGAGCATGAGTGCTATGAATAATGGCTTTGTCTAATGCAAAATCCTTTCAAATTTTATTTCATTTTAGACACATTATTTTGACAGATGCTTTAAATGCATGATGAAAATAGGTTATATGCCAAATCATCTAGAAGAATGTGTTCTCTAGCACAAGGGATGCCCTCACAAGTCAAGCATTCCCCTATCATGCAAGGATGGAGATCCTTCATGTTCAAGAGAGAAAGAATATGCATGCATGATGTGAAATATACAACCATATAGCTAAGGGGGTTCTAAATATTTTAATTATCTTGATTATAGCCTTAAGCTTCATGGTGAGGTTATGAGTTATTTAAAATTTAGTTATGAGTGATTAGTTGGGTAGAAAATTTATTTTACCCTAAGAGCTTAATCATATCGAGGCTACACATTAAAGCATTATGGTGTTTATTTTTGGATGTGGGGAGACACCACACAGATCGTAAGGGGGTACTTATTGAGGTGATCAGGTATGACATTGAGGTATGATGTACTATCTCAAAAGATAAAGGAATCACCCTATAATGGACCTAGTCACCTAATAAGAACTCCTAAGGCATGATGGGTCTTCGAATGTACTAGAGAATTTTCCCCTACTTTATATTGATGAATAAAGCAGAGTTTATATTAAATCGGGTTCTAAAGTTCCTTATGGAGGCAAGCCTCCATAGTTAATTACATCTTAGGGAATGGAATTCCTAAAATACACTACAAAGTAGATAATTAAGATCTCCAAAGATTTCAAGGCTAGATAATAAATAAATTGGTTATATTTGGAAAATCAATTGGGAAAGTTTAAGGAGAGGACTTATTTTTGGAATCCAAAGGGAGGAGGTAGGAAATTCTCATGATGCTAGAAGCCAAGTGAGCATTTCAATCTATCCCATAATTGGGCTTTATATATTTTAAAAGAGTGAAAAGAATTATATTATTTGAGTTGAAATTTATTAGATTATTAGGCTTAAAATCTATCAACACAAGATTATGGAAATGCTAGAGGTGAGGATTTATGCTTGTAGCCAAAGGAAATAGCCACCTCGATCTCTAGGGAGCTTTAGTAAGAGCTAAAGCATGACCTAAATCTAAGTGATAGGTGGACATAAAGGTTTACTTCCATAGAGAGTAAACCCATCCGACTTCTAAACTTATAACCCCTGAGTGGCCTCACACCTCCTATGCTTTAAATCCATGTGGTTCATTCATATGCATTTGCAAGATAGTTGGGCTATATTATATGTAGAAAGAGACTAAAGTCCATACACCACTCCATAGGAGACTAGAGCATGAGTGGTATGAGTAATGACTTAATCTACAAATGTAAAATCTTTTCAAATTTTATTTCATTTTTGACACATCATTTCGACAAAGGCTATAGGATTTCGTTTGCCTAAATGCATGATGAAAATAGGTTATGGGACAAATCAGCTAGAAGGTGTTTTCCACCACAAGGGATGCCCTGATAGGTCAAGCATTTCCCTATCGTGCAAGGATGGAGATCCTTCATATTCAAGAGAGAAAGAATATGCATGCAAGGTGTGAAGCATTCAAACATTCAGCTAATGGGTTGCTAAATCTTTTAATTATCTTATTTAAGATCGAGGCATTATGGTGAGGTTAAGAGTTGTTAAGATTTTAATTTTGAGTGATTAGTTGGATAAAAAATTTATTTTTATCCTAAGTGCTTAATGCATCCAGGCTACACATTAAAGCATCAATCATTTAAGAAACTATAAAAAATATGCAATTTCTAATACACAATCTAAACAAATCATCAATGAATTTATATAACTATCGTGAATGAATAAGAGGCCAGTGCAGTCAGGTACCGCCGTACAACCCGAAAAGAGAAAGGATGGGTAGCCGAGTTGTACCTTTATACAATATGGAATATGAAAGAATAATTACAATTAAAAATGAATACATGCTATGGGGGTCTTCACTTCTTCATGTCTCCATTTTCAATTTGGTTCCTTCTTTTGATTTGGATGGTGTTTGCTTCAAAGGCATCACAGGGCACCCTAGTATAAAGCCTTCTAGCCACTGGTCATCCTAATCTCCCATAGCACTAATCCTAATTTATATTACAAAAATTACATTTATGTGGAAAAAGTAAATCTAACTACACCTGCAAAATATACATACAATCCCAAGCAGTTATATTCATAATTTGGACTTAGCACCCTACACATGGGTAACCAAGCCCACCTATCCTAACTTGGATTTTGCTTAAGGGTTTAAGCAACCTCTAAAGAGAGCATTTATATTTATTTAAGCAATCCCTTAAGCACAATCCAGAGAGACATGATTAGGCTAAGACCATCATCCAGTCTATGAAGCATACACCCTAGCATCCAGTATAAAATAGTACATCATAAAATAAAACATTCATCACATCATACACCATCCTAACATAGAGCTAGAAGTGGTGACTTAGTTCTATTGTGTGTGTTAAGGCTTTGTGCAGTATGTCTTATTAAGCATTAGAGTCATGATTTTTTAAGTATAGAAGGATTCAATTTAAAATGAAAGGTCACTTTCATTTCAAGTTGTTTAGTTTATTTGACAATTTTAATTTTATATATTAGTATTACTTCATATGATTATACTTAGTAACTAAATGTTATGAAAAGAAAAGAGGATTACCCCTTTATCCCTACCTTAGGCCACTTTCTAAAGTATATTAATTTGATTTAGTTTTCTTTAGTGAATGGCTTATTACACATTTTTAAATTAATCCTAAGTTTATGTTCACTTTAAGTAACTCTATTCAATATGAAAGGCATCTTAAGATTAATCAAATTGAATTACTACCACATGACATATATCAAACCATTCGCTTCCATCACATGTAACATGCATATGATTCAATCCTAAGTTGATCTATACATGCAACATGTTTTAGCATACTTAAATGATGAATGTAGGGGTGTATATTTGAATTTATATTCTTTCATTTGATTGAATAATTTAATCATATTAATTTAAAGATTTATCCAAATTCTTATACAAAGATACATAGGGATGAAGTTAAATAGGTATGTGCTATTGTTAAACCAGGGAAGTGAGGTAATCAAATGACCTCCTTAGGGTTAGCTAAAGCATTGCATTCCGAGATGTCGAGACTATATACTTATTTGCATTAAACATAAGTAAGTTTGTACTTATGAACATGAGAAAGAGAACTCCAAAACACATAATTAGATAATTAAATCATTCAAATGACTCTGAATGCTTGTATTTTTGATAGAAAAGAGGGATCATCATTTTCTAATTAAGCATACCTACACATGTGTAAAAGATGTAAGCAAGTACATGCCATTGTTAAACCAGGAAAGTGAGGTAATCAAATGACCTCCTTGGGTCTAAATAAAGCCTCATATTCCCAGAATGTCTAGAGAAAACACTTACAATCTTAGATACATATGAATGTATGCATAACTATATAGATGAGAATCATGCAAAGATTATATTTTTATTTGATTGAGTCATCTATGCATGTGAATTAAAGTTCTATCCAAATTCTAATGTAGAAATATATGTAAATGAAATCAAATTACTACATATCATTGTTAAATCAGGGAAGTGAGGTAATCAAATGACCTCCTTAGGGCTACTTAAAGCCTGGCATTCCCAGAATGTCCATACTATATACTTATTAACATTTAAATGCATGTAAAACCACATATGAATTAAGGAAAAGAAAGCTTTACTTCATATACCTAAGCTATAAGCACATGCTAAGCCTATATGTATTCATAACTATTATCACTCTAATCAATGTAATTGATTTATAAACTTTGGAAAAATAATTTGAATTTATTAATGATAATAGCCACACATATTATAAATTGGTCCAACACATGTAAGCTTACATAAAAGAAAATCATTTGACTTAATTAATTTTGAAAAAATGAATGTATGATTTCAAATAACATACAACATTTGACTTGATTGCAATCAAACTAATTCTTAAGGACAATCATATTAAATAAACCCATTTAAAGAAAACCAAAGCTTTCTTAGTATCATTTTAATTTCATGTTTTAATTTGATTTAAGGATGTGAGGAAGAGGTTTTCTAATCCTAACCATTCTAAGGTTTGTTAATTAATTTGGTTTAATGAAATGTAATTAAGTTAATTTTATGAGTTAATTAGGTTGTGATATGCATTAAATACATTGATTAACCTTCCTATGTTACCTTAATATAATTATCCAAATAATTATGAGCCAACATGATATGCACATGAATTGGAAATTAAATTAGTGGTGATCTAAGGGATAAAGGGGCCTAATGGACATGATTAATGGTTAATTAAATTAATTAGGTACTTATTCTTTCATGGTTTCCCCACACATGTGGGTTGACCATAATTTTCTTAAAATACCTAAGGTCTACCTAAAGTTAATTAATTGAAGTTTAATATGATTATGAATTCAATTTGATAATTTAATTTAAAATCTTAGTTGATTTGATTTTATTTAATGGAATGAACTTAGCAAAAAAAGGCTAAGAAAGTGGTCTGAAACCTATTCCATTAGTCCATTAACTGTTCAACAATGATTAATAAACTTAATTAACTAATTTTCTATTATTCATGGGATTAATTAATCATCAATTAACTTAAAAGTGTAATTAAGGTTTAATTAGTCAATTTTCCTAATTAAGTGAGCAATAAATCCCAAGAAAATCATGGGAGGCAAAGGTCATCCCATTAAATTAACCCACAAAATTTGAGATTAATTTCTCAAGTAATTAAGGAGTAATTAAGCTAATTAATTTTGTAATTAAACCTTAAGAATTTATTCAAATAAATTAAGATTATTTATTTTAATTAATTCTCTTCTAAATACCTTTAAAATGAGTATTTATTTATATTTTTTTATTTTTTATGATTTGTTATAATTTTTTGGAATTTTTAGCCATTAAAAATGATTAATTAAGCTTGAAAGCTAATCCCATTCATGTGGCGTGTTGTGATGCTTTCCATGTGGCGCCATGGGATAGTCTACTTAAAATCTCGACTTAGCACCTTGTGGTGGTGATGGATGCACTTTCTTGTCCGATCTAAGATCGGATGATTAATCCTACTTAATAGGATTTAACTAGATTGATCAATCGATCTAATCATAATTGTCCATTCGATGTGGAATGGACAATCTATCATCATGCTAGTAAGGGAGAATAGAGTCCATCTGCCATTTCTCACATGATCTGAGCTCACCCAAGCTCGTATTGACTCCAAATGGATCCCACACCTTAACGACATCGATCAAAGGGGATCCAACAGTCAAGATCACATGAGATGAACATTTCCTTCAAAAAGCTTCAAAAAAATTTTCACCAAAGGTCAATTTCAATGGCATACCTAATCGGAGCTCAAGATCGATAGCACAAGCGATTGAGGAAGCTACATCTAGTGGAGATGAAGCACTACTGATTGGAATGAACTTTGATTTATTGATGTGGTTGCTTGAAGGCCATGAACTAAGCTTAGGAGGAGTTCACTTCAGTTGGTCGGAGGGCTCGGGAGGTGATTCATTTTGCTTTCGATGGAGTGTGGGGATGGTGTGTGCAAAGTTAATTTGACTTTGGTGGAGGTTTGTGCAAGTTAGGATCGAAAGAAGGGTGCCCTATTTCTGGACAGACGAGAATGGCATTTTTTGATCGAAGAACGAGCTTAGGAGGTTGGAAAATGCTCTAGCAGCTCATCTAGGGTAGTTAAGACTCAGAGGAATGATTCTATGTGTGTTTGAGTGGAAATGAGGTGGTGTATAACCTACCCCTCTCCTCTTGATCGGACAGCTTGACCTGGTTTGGATTTTTGTGATCATACGACCACCTCAGGGAGTCATGGGTGGTAGGGACTGGATGAGGTGGCTAGGTTTAGTTGGGTGATGGTGTGGGAGTGGCTACCAAGGGAGGAAATGGTCCTTGTGCTTTCCAAATGTACCAATGGGGAGGGTAAGGTGATTTCACCTCCCATTGTTACCAACTCTGCCAGGTGGACCAGAGTGCCAAGTGCCAAGGAATGGAAATGACCACTTACATGGGTGATTTGTCTAATGTGATATGCTTGAGCCAAGAGTAGAATGGTCATTTGGCATTGGATTTGATTTGGGATTTGAAAAAAAAAGTTGGTCCCCAAATTTTAAGTGGTTTTGGTTCATTTGGTTTGATTTGGCTCAATTTGACTCAAAGTCAAATTAGGTTATTATCAAGTTGACCAATTGGTCAAATTTTCAATCAAAGGGTTGGTCGTTCATATGATCATTTTGGGATGTATTAGTGTCATTGGTTTGTTTGATTTGGCTTAGAATTATTTTTTGCTCATTTAAGTTCATTTGGGTCAAATGGGTTAATGACCAATTTGACCAAATTGGCTTGGGTTATGTGTTGGTTTGGGCTTGGTTGTCCAATTTAAGATGATTGTAGGCTTTGGTTTCAATTAATTTAGATTTTTTTGATTTAGGCCAACTTGACCTTTAGGTCAATTTGGGCTAGAAATGGGTTCAATTGGGTCAATTGGGTCCAATCAAAGCTTTGGTCAAGTTCAACAATCAATTTGAAACTGAACCATGTTTTTACAATCAATTTAATTTATATTTTGATTTGACTCAATTTGGTCTTTTAGGTCAATTTGGGTCAAGAGGGCCAATTGGGCTTGGTTTGGCTCAATTGAAGGTCAAGTTATGTTCGAATATTGATTTTGAGTTGGTATGAATCATTGGTTTCAAGGGATTTAGTTTAGGTTGCAATTTGGCTAGTTTGGGTTCATATGGGTTAAGGGGTTGACTTGGTCAAATAACCAAGTTGACTTGGTTTGACCTAATTTGTGACAATTGATCAACCTATGGTGATCAACAATCATGATAGGAGGTCTTGGTTGTCTTGGTTCAATCCAATTTAGGTAGGATTGGAACTTGGCTCAAATAAGTCAAATTGGCCACTTTGGGTCAAGTGGACCAATTGAGTTTAATTGACTTGATTTTGGGTTGAGTTTAATTCATTTGAGTTTATATATGGATTTGGGAATGATATATAAAATTCAATTAGGTTTGGGTTCAAATGGGTTTTGGTTCATTTGAACATTTCAAGTTCAAAGGGTTAAGTTGGGTTTGACTTGGGTTGATTTTGCTTTGGCTTGATGATTGTAGATTTCATTTATATTTGTGAATATGATTGAAGGTATGATTGATTCATGAGAAAATCAATTGAATTTGGGTTTTGGAATGAAGGAATTTGGCTAAGTCCATGGAGTTTGGTAATGTCATTTAGGTTGGATTTTGATTTAGTTTGATTTAGTTTTGATGATTTAAAGGTATATTTCATTTATATTTATAAAAATGATTGAAGATATGAATTTATTAAGAAAAAATCAATTGATTTTGGATTGATTTGGATTAAGTTTTGGCTAAGTCCATGGGATAGGTCATGTGGCTTAAGAAGGGTTTCAAGTTTAATTTGATTTAGTTTGATTTAGTTTTGATTTTTTGAATGTGGATTTGATTTATATTTAAGAAGATGATTGAAGATGTAAATTGATTATGAGAAAATTAATTGAGTTTAGATTGATTTGGATTAAGATTTGGCTAGGTTCATGAAATTGATTCAAAAGACTTAGGAAGGATTTCATGTTTGGGTTTGATCATGGGCTTCAATCATTTGGGTTTTGGAATTTCGGTTTGGATTTAGATTTGATGTTTGAATTGAATTTGAGGTTGGGTTTGAGAAGGTGAACATGGATTGGATTTAGGTTGTAGGGTAGGTAGATTATCCTAATCCCTAAGGCATAACCTAATCTTGTGATTAACCCTTCTAATTCTCTAGGCTTAGGTTAAGTGTTTATCAAATTGGTAGAAGTGTCTTATGACTAGGGAAGTTATCGTGTTTAGGAGACTCCTAAGTCTAAGATGGGAAAACTGAACCCTCACTCCAAAGTGAGGTCAACAAGCATCAAACATGAAGAAACTATAAAGGGCATGCCATTCCAATGCAGTTTAAACATAACATCAATCAATTTTATAAAAAATCATAAAAGAATAACATGCTAATGCGATCGGTACCTCCAAAGAAAATATGGGTAACTTTACCCTTATGCAACCTGGAATATGAAAGAATAATTACAATTGTTTTAAATGCTATGGGGTCATGTTTTCTTCATTTCTTCATATCTTCTTTCTTCCTTCTCTTGATTTGTATATGCTTACTTCAAAGGATCATAAGGCACCCGGGAAAGTCTTCTAGCCGCTCATCCTAATCCCCATAGCACTAATCCTAATTCCTATTGCAAGATTATATTAAGAATAAGAAAAAAGTAAATCTAACTACACCACAAAATAGAGGTTAGCTAAACACACATGCAATCCCAAGTTATATGTATAATTTGCACTTACCATGCACTAATTCTTGCTATCTAACTTGGATTATCCTTAAGGGTTTAAGCAACTTACAAAAAGAGAATTTATATTTATTTTTGAGCAACCCCTTAAGCACAATCCCCTATAGAAAATAGTATTAGGCTAATAACGGCCTAACATCCAGTCTACGAGGCATACACCCTAATATCTAGTCTAAAATATTACATCATAAAACAAAACAAACATCGCATCATACATCATCCTAACATAGAGCTATAAGTTGTGACTTAATTCTAATGTGTGTGTTAAGGTTTATGTGGTATGTCTTGCTAGGCATTAATGTTATATTTTTTTAAATTTAACATGGGAGATTTAATTTAACATGAAATGTTTATTTTGATTTTTAATTTATGCTTTCTTTATTTCATGTGATATACAGTTAGCAATTAAGTGCTATAAAGAGTAGGAAGAGGGTTATCCTCTTTCATCCTTACCTTAAGCCACTTTCTAAAGTATATTAATTTGATTTAGATCTCTTGCATGAATGGCTTATTATGCAACTTAAATTAATCCTATATTTAGGTTCACTTTAAATAACTTTATTCAATATGAAAGGCATCTTAATGTTAATCTAATTGAATTACTACCACATGACATATATCAAATTCTTCCTCGCCATCACATATAACATGCATATGATTCAATCTTGAGTGTATATACATGCAACATGTTTTAGCACACTTAAATGATGAATGTAAATGTGTATATTTGGAATTTTATATTTTGTTATGGTTGAATTATGTAAACATATAGATTAAAGCTCTATCCAAATTATAACATGAAAATACATAAGGATGAAATCACATAAGTAGTACATGTCATTATTAATAAAGGAAGTGAGGTAATCAAATGACCTCATTGGGGCTAGCTAAAGCCTTAGGATGTCCATGTATATACTTATTAACATTCCAAGCTATGTAAATCTATACAAGGGTAAATAAATAAGAGCACCAATTTATATGTCACATGCTAATGACTTGGGTGAATATGAATATGAATGCATGTATTTTGGTAACAAAAGGGGATCTTTATCTTTTAATTAAGCATACCTACATTCTGATCACGTGGATTGGATGGTGTAATATATCATCACTGAGCAAGGGAGAATGGAGTCCATTACTTGATCTCGAGCATACCAAAGCTTAGATCAACTCCAAAAGGATCCCTCACTTTCATAATGTCGATCAGAGGGGATCCAACGGTCAAGATCACATGAGATGCACATTTTCTTCAAAAAGCTCTAACCCATTTTTGCCAAAAGCTTAGTTTCAATGGCATACCTATCCGGAGCTCAAGATTGGTGGCACAAATGATTGAGTAAGCTTCGTCTAGTGGAGATGAAGACCTACTGAGCAGCAATTGGATCAACTTCCCTTCTGTCACTTGGAAGGCCAAGATCTGTCACTTTGGAGCTTGGTTTTGATCGAAGTCGCACGTCCTATGGTCAGAGGGCTTGGGAGGCAATTCGTTCTTCCTCGATGGAGTGTGGGGATGATGTTTGCAAAGTTAATTTGATTTTTATAAAGGTTTGAGCAAGTTGGGATTGAAGGAGGGATGCCTTGTTTTGGCTTGGGTGAAACTGATAATAGGGAGCTTGGAAAACTCAGAAATAGCTCTAGGATGCTCTCCTTGGGGTGATAGGTTCTCACTAAGGTCTAATGCTTGTTTGGAGTTGGAATGAGGTGGGGGGGTATACCCCTCTCTCCTCTTGAGATGGTCCAATTGGATTTGGCTCCTATTGCCATCCACCACCTCGAGGGTCATGAGTGGCGAGGAGTGGATGAGGTGGCTCAATTTGAGTGGGTGAAGGTGTGGAGGTGCCAATGAGGGATAAAGGGTGTCCTATGGGTTTCAAATGCTCCAATGGGAGGGTGAGGTGAGTTCACCTCCACGGTCATAAGACCCAACCACCCTTGGGTCAGGTTGAGGCGGTCTCCAGGTGCTAGGTGGAGTCTAGTGGACAAGGAATGGAAATGACCACTTATATGGGTGATTTGTCTCATGTGATACCCTTGACCCATGGGTAGAATAGTCATTTGGTGTTGGATTTGATTTGGGCAGATTTGAAATGAGCAAAAAGTGGGTTAGCCCAAAATTCATGTCAATCAGAGTTGATTTGGTTTGATTTGGCTCAATTTGACTCATTTAGGTCAAATTAGGTTAGGTTGAGTCAAGTTGACCAATTGATCAAATTATGTCAAACCAAGGATTGGGTCAAGTCCATATGATCATTTGGGATGTGTTAGTGTCATTGGTTTGGTTTAGCTTAGATTTAATTTTGCTCATTTGAGTTCATTTGGGTCAAATGGGTTAAGTTGACCAATTCGACCAAATTGGCCAAATTGGCTTGGGTTAGGTGTTGATTTGGGTTTAGTTTACTAATTGAAAATGATTGTAGCTTTGGTTTCAATTAATTTAGATTTTGTTTTGATTTAGGCCAACTTGACCCTTTAGGTCAATTTGGACTAAGTAGGTCAATTGGGTTCAATTGGGTCAATTGGGTCTAATCATGGCTTTGGTCAAATTCAACAATCAAATTGGAATGAACTTGAGCCATCAGTTGCAATTAATTTAGTTTATATTTTAATTTGACCCAATTTGGTCATTTAAGTCAATTTGGGTCAACTTGGGTCAAGAGGGCCAATTGGGTTTGGTTTGGGTCAATTGAAGGTCAAGTCATGTTCAAATATTGATTTTGAGTTTGTATGAATCATTGGTTTCAAGGGATTTGGTTTAGGTTGCAATTCATCTATGGGTTAAGGGGTTGACTTGGCCAAATGACCAAGTTGACTTGGCAATTGTGACACTTGATCAACTGATCAACAATCATGATAGGAGGCTTTGGTTGGCTTCGTTCAATCCAATTTGGGTAGGAATGGAACTTGGCTTAAATAAGTCAAATTAGCCACTTTGGGTCAAGTGGACTAATTGGGTTTTGTTGGCTTGATTTTGGGTTGAGTTTGATTTAGTTGAGTTTATACATGGATTTGGGATTGATATATAAATTGCAATTGATTTGGGTTTGGATGTTTTGGTTCATTTAGATATATTCCAAGTCAAGATGGCTAGGTTAGATTTGACTTGGGTTATTTCTGGTTTGGTTTGATGATTATAGATTTCATTTATATTTGGGAAGATAATTGAAGGAAATTGATTCATGAGAAAATCAATTGAATTGGGTTTGAATTGAATGGACTTTTAGTCTGGAAGTTTATATGTGGCTTAAGAAAGATCTTGATTTAGATTTAGTTTGATGATTTAAATGTATATTTCATTTATATTTGTGAAGATGATTGAAGATATGAAATGACTATGAGAAAATCAATTTAGTTTGGATTGATTTGGATTAAGATTTGGCTAAGTTCATGAAATTGATTCAAAGGACTTAGGAATGGTTTTGATTTAATTAGTTTGATTATTTTGATTATTTGAATGTAGATTTGATTTATATTTTGGAAGATGATTGAAGATATTTAAATTGATTACAAAAAAATCAATTGATTTTGGATTGATTTGAAGGTAAGTCCATGAAGGTAAGTCATAGGACATAGGGAAGGGTTTTAATTTATTATGATTTAGTTTAACTTAGTTTTGATCATTTCAACGTCAATTTGATTTATATTTAAGAATATGATTGACGATATAAATTGATTATTAGAAAATCAATTGATTTTGGATTTCTTTGAAGGTAAATTTAGCTAAGTCCATGAAATTGATTCAAAGGACTTACGAAGGATTTAAAGTTTGAGTTTAATCATGGGCTTCAATCATTTGGTTTTGGAATTTGGGTTTGGATTTGGATTTGAATTTGATGGGTGAACTTGGGTTTGAAGGTGAACATGGATTGGATTTGGGTTGTAGGGTAGGTGGATTATCCTAAGGCTTAACCTAATCTATAGTTAACTTCTAAGTCTCTAGGATTAGGTTAAGCATTTACCTAATTGTTAGAAGTGTCTTATGACTAGGGAAGTCTTAGTGTCTAGAAAACTCATAAGCCTAAGATGGGAAGATTGAATCCGCAGTCCAAAAAGTGAGGTCAATAGGCCTTAGGCTCCATAATGTTGCCCTTGGAGATAGATGATTGGAAGACAGAAGCCAAGTTTCACATTATATACTAGGATACATCTTCCAACTTTGCTTGGGAGACCATGGATACATGAGAACAACATGGTTCCATCCTTTCTACATAAGTGTATGAAGTTTGTGAGAGGATCATCTCTTGTGTCAAAGAGATCTCACTCTTAAAATCAACAAGTCTGAGCTCTACCTTATACAACCAAATATGAAAGAATAATTACAATTGTATTAAATTCTATGGGGGTCTTCTTTCTTTCATTTCTTCATATCTTCTTTCTTAATTTGGATATGCTTACTTCAAAGGCATCACAGGGCACCCCAAGACAAAGCCTTCTAGCCACTGCTCATTATAATCCCCCATAGCATTAATCCTAGTTCCCATTGCAAAATTACATTAAAATAGGAAAAAAAATTTAAATCCTAACTACAAAATAAGTGTTAGCTAAACACATATGCAATCCAAGCGGTTATGTGTATAATTTGGACTTAGCACCCATGGGTAACCAAACCTACCTATCTAACTTAGATTAGAGGTTCAAGTAACCTACAAAAGAGTATTTATATTTATCTTTAAGCCTCCTTAAGCACAATCCCCTCGGAAGACATGATCAAAAGCTAGCGTAGCATCCAATCTGAGAACATTACACCCTAACATCTAGTCTAAAACATTACATCATAAAACAAAATAAATACCATACATACACTATCCTAACTTAGGACTAGAAGTGGTGACTTAATTCTAATGTGGGTGTTAAGGCTTAGTGTGGTATGTCTTACTAGCATTAGAGATAAAATTTTCTAAGTGGAAGGATTTAAATTTAACATAAAGAATTGATTTCACTTGAAGTTATTTAACTATTTTGAGAATTTTAATTTATGCTTTCTTTTGTTTCTTATGATTACACTTAGCAACTAAGTGTTACAAAGAGAAGGAAGAGGATTACCCTCTTTCATCCCTACCATAAGCCACCTTCCAAAGCACATTAATTTGATTTAGTTCTCTTTAGAGAATAGCTTATTGCACATTTTAATGTAATCCTAAGTTTAGGTTCACTTTAAATAGCTCTATTCAATATGAAAGGCATATTAAGATTAACCTAATTGAATTACTACCACATGACATATATATATCAAATTCCCATCACATGTAACATTCATATGATTTAATCCTAAATGTATTTACAAACATATTTTGCTTTTAAATGATGAATGTATGTATATGTTTGGAATTTATATATATATATATATATATATATATATATATATATATATATATATATATATATATATATATATATATATTAATTGAATTAGGTAAATTAAAGCTCTATGCAAATTCTAATACCAAAATACATAAGGATGGAATCACATAAGTACATGTCATTGTTAACCAGGGAAGTGAGGTAATCAAATGACCTTCTTGGGGCAACTTAAAGCATCATATTATTGTGACGTCTAGACTATATACTTATTAACATTCAAATACATGTAAAACCACACATGAATTAAGGAAATAAAGCTTTACTTAATATACCTAAGCTATAAGCACATGCAAAGCATATATATATTCATAAATATTATCACTATAATCAATGTAATTGATTTATAAACTTTAGAAAAATAATTTATATTTATTAGTGATAATAGCCACACATATTATAAATTAATCTACCACATCTAAGCTTACATAAAAAGAAAAACATTTGATTTAATAATTTTAAAAAGATGAATGTATGATTTCAAATGACTTACAACATTTGTGACATGATTGGAAAGTAATGAATAAACATAAGTATTTGTCAATCAAATTAATTCTAAGGATAATCATAAATAAAACCCATTTAAAGTAAAGCTTTCTTATCATTTTAATTTTTCTTTTTGATTTTATCTAAGGATATGAGAAAAAAGTTTTGCTATCCTAACCCATCCCCATGTTTGTTAATTAATTTAGTTTTGAAATGTAATTAAGTTGA
This sequence comes from Cymbidium sinense, assembly GCA_021442155.1. NCBI lineage: Eukaryota > Viridiplantae > Streptophyta > Magnoliopsida > Asparagales > Orchidaceae > Cymbidium > Cymbidium sinense. The sequence goes on along the minus strand of CM038214.1, from coordinate 275,056,899 downwards.
TTTTATGATTTAATTATATTGTAATATGAGTTGAATACATTAATCCTACATGTTACCTTCATAATTACTCAAATAATTATGACCCAATATGATATGCACATGAATTGGAAATTAAATTAGCAATGATCCTAAATAAAAATAATGAATTGGCTCATAATTAGCTAATTAAGTTAAGGCACTTAATTAGTACTCTTATGGCCTCCACATTTCTTAATAATTTATTTTGATATCTTATTGAACACCTAAAAGTCTATCCAAGAATTTATTAATTAAGGTTTTGTATGATTAATTTTAATTTAATTAATTAAGTGATAATTAATTAGTTAAATCTTAATTTTCATTTTGAAAGTGGATAAACTTAGGGGAATATGCTAAGAAAGAGGTCCCAACCTATTCCTTAGTTTACTATTGAGCAATGATTAATAAACTTAATTAACCAATTTACTATTTAAAATTCATTAATTAACTTAAAGAGTAATTATTAATTAGTCAATTTTCTTAATTAAAAGCAATAAATCAACTTGAAAATCATGGGAGGTCATCCCATTAAATTAATAAAATTTGAGATTAATTTCTAAATTAATAGTAATTAAGCTAATTAATTTTAAAGTAAACATTTATTAAGCATTAATTATATTTCAAATTAATTAAGATCATTTTTTTAATTCTCTTCTAAATACCTTTAAAATGAGTATTTAATTATATTTTTTATTTTATGATTTGTTATGAATTTTGAAAGTTTCAACATTAAAATAATTTAATTAGCCCTAATTCTAATCCTATTGGCACTAATATTTGTGCACTTTCACATGGCATTGTGGGATTGGTTTATTTATCTTAATAACTTAGCTTGCATATTGGATGGATACACTTTCGTGTGCCATCATCGATAATGACTAATCTCGTGGTGCATTAAGATAAAATCAAATTAAACTAACCGATCTAATTAGGACCATTTTCACGAAATAATATCTCGTGTGATCACCCCAAATAATAAGAGATGGAGTCCATCCACCATTGCTGATCAGCTTACTCAAGCTCGGGTCAACTCCAAAGGATCCCATACCTTCGATCGGAGGGGATCCAATGGTCAAGATCACGAGATGTAAATTATCATCGAAAAGCTCCAACACATTTTTATAAAAAGCTCAATTTTAATGGAATACCATGCCAGAGCTCAAGACCAATGATGCAAATGATTGAGGAATATTCATCTAGTGAAGACGAAGCTCTACTAATCAACACGAGCTTTGATTCCTTATCGTTTGCTCGAAAGACCAACACCCAAAGCTTGGGAGGCTAGAGTTTATCGAAGTTCCACCTCCAATGCTCAGGAAGCTTGGGAGATGATTCATTCTTGCTTGATGAGGCCAAGGGAAGGTGTGTGCAAGGTTATTTTAGTTTGGGTGATTGATTTGGATTGGAGAGGTGGATGCCCCATTCAGCTTGGGTGAAACCAGTAATGGGGAGATTTGGGAACTTTGGAAAAGCTCTACGATGCTTTCCTTGGGGTACTAGGGTTCTTACTAATGTCTAGTTCTCATTTTGAGTTTGCATGACCAGGGGGGATACCTACTCCTTCCCTAGATCAGACGATTCAATTGGGTTTAGCTTCTAGTGGCCCCTCAGAGGGTGTGGGTGGGGGGGGATGAGTTGGCTCAGGTTTGAGTGGGTGAAGGTGTAGAGGTGCCTACCAAGGGGATAATGGCTATCCATGCAAGCCAAGAGCTCTAATTGGGAAGATGAGGTGAGTTCACCTCCCATGATTCATGGACTACCCAACCACCCCTTGGGTTGGGTTGGCAAGTCTTTAGTGCTTAGGTGGATCATTGGGAGAGTGCCAAGTGGCCAAGGAATGGAAATAACCACTTACATGGGTGATTTGCCACATGTGATACCCTTGACCCAAGGGTATAATAATCATTTGACATTGAATTTGATTTGGATAGATTCTAAATGACTCAAAAGAGGGTTAGCTCAAATTTCAAGTCAATTGGAGTTGATTTGGCTCAATTTGACTCATTTAGGTCAAATTATAAAATTGGTCAAATTGAGTCAAACCAAGGGTTGGGTTAACTTCATATGATCATTTGGGATATTTGGTTTAGTTTAGCTTAGATTTGATTTTGGCTTATTTGAGTTCATTTGGGTCAAATGAGTTAAGTTGATGAATTTGACCAAATTGGCCAAATTTGCTTGGTTTAGGTGTTAGTTTGGGTTTAGTTGACCAATTGAAGATGATTTTAGGCTTTGGTTTTAATTAATTTAGATTTGGTTTTGATTTAGGCCAACTTGACCCTTTAGGTCAATTTGGGCTAAGTAGGTCAATTGGGTTCAATTGGGTCAATTGGTCCAATCATGGCTTTTTGGTTAAGTTAAATCAATTTGGTGATGAGCCATTGGTTGTAATCAATTTGGTTTATATTTTAATTTGACCCAATTTGGTTTTAGGTCAAGATGGCCAATTGGGTTTGGTTTGGCTTATTGAAGGGTCAAGTCATATTCATATATTGATTTTGAGTTGGAATGAATCATTAGATTTAAGGATTTGGCTATTTTATAATTTGGCTAGTTTAGGTTCATATGGGTTAAGGCGTTGACTTGGCCAAATGACCAAGTTGACTTACTTTGACCTAATTTATGACACTTGATCAACCTAGGGTGATCAAAAATAATGATGGGAGGCTTTGGTTGGCTTATTTCAATCCTGTTTGGGTAGGAATGGAACTTGGCTTAAATATGTCAAATGGACCAATTGGGTTTAGTTGGCTTGATTTTGGGTTGAGTTTGCTTTAGTTGAGTTTATATATGGATTTTGGATTGATATATAAATTCAATTGAAATTTAGGGTTTGGATGAGTTTTGGTTCATTTGGATATTACAAGTCAAGATGGCTAGGTTGGGTTTGATTTGAGTTGATTTTGGTTTGGTTTGATGATTGAAGATTTCATTTATATTTGGGATGATACTTGAAGGAATAATTGATTTATGAGAAATTTAACTGAATTGGGTTTGAATTGAGTGGATTTTTAGCTAAGTACATTGAAATGGTTTATGTGGCTTAAAAAAGATCTTGATTTAATTTGATTTAGTTTTGATGATTCAAATGTATATTTATTTATATTTCTGATGATGATTGAAGATATGAATTGATTATGACAAAATCAATTGTGTTTGGGTTGATTTGGATGGAAATTTGGCTAAATCCATGAAGGTAGGTCCATAGCTTAGGTTAAGTGCTTTTGGTTTGATTTGAATTAGTTTGATTTAGTTTGATCATTTGAATTTGAATGTAGCTTTGATTTATGTTTAGGAAGATGATTGAAGATATGAATTGATTATAAGAAAATCAATTAATTTTTGGATTGATTTGGATTAATATTTGGCTAAGTCCATGGGATAGGTCATAGGGCTTAGGTTTGGCTTTTGGTTTGAGTTGATATCTGATATATGATTTGGTTGTAGGTTTGATAAGAATTGAATTTGCTTGTGGCTTAAGAAGGTGAACATGGGTTGGGTTCAAGCTATAGGATAGGTAGATTGTCCAAATCCCTAAGTCTTAATGTAATCTTATGGTTAACTCCTCAAGTCTCTAGCTTAGGCAAAGTACCTAATTGCTAAAAAATGTCTTATGACTAGGTAAGTCTTAGTGTCTAAAGTCTCCTAAGTCTAAGATGGGAAGATTGAATCCTCACTCAAAAAGTGAGGTCAACATTAATCATATATTATACTTACCTCAATAAATTTAAGAGAGACAAAATTTATATTATCCAAATTTATGCCATGATGTTATGAACCAAATGTTTTCCTTAAGTCTATCCTTAAACTAAACTAGCATAGCCTCATTTCCTAAAATTTGTACATGCATGTAACAAAACGAAATATTGATAGAATAAAATATTGAAAAAGATATTAAATTTCTCAAATTGCAATGAACAATTAAAAATAAAGAAAGTTTTTAAGGAACTTTTAAGATAAAAAGGAATTTTCAAGAATAAATGAATGAAATAATCTAGATTAAGGAACTCACTTGTAAAACTTATGAACTATCACATATTAAACAATAAATTAAAAGAACTAAAGGTAGTCATGACAATAAATGTCACACAATTTTAGTAATCTTATGTACTTGCACAACTCTTAACACAACAATGGCAATAAAAGAAATAGAAGGCACAAAAATTACATCTGGTACAATCCTCTTAAAAAAAATGGTATTTGGCGAAAACAGTTGTAGTTAAAATTGCTTCATCTTTCTTTTAACTAAGGCTAACATGTGTGTCATCAATGAGCAACCATTTTTCTCTGCAACATCCTTATTGTTGTCATTCCAATCTTCATAATACCTCTATAATTTTAAGCATTAGACAATGTATTAGAAATAATAGGATCATTCAATTGGTAGGATATTATGCAAAGATTCACACATAACAAAATCTACAATTGTACACAAATAATGTGATTTTGATGATATGTAACAAACAATTAATTTAAAGTTCCCAATCATTTTTTCTACTTTTTGTTTTTTTTGACTAAATGACATCATATAGATAAGGGTGTAAACAAGTCAATTAATTAATCAAAGCCACAACTAACTTGAGCTTCTCAACATATTCGAGCAAAAGTAGTAGCTTGTAGAGCTCTACAGTGCTAGCATGTGAAGATATATATAGTTGGCTTGATGAGCATAGTCATAAGTAGCTCAAATATGAGATTGACTCATGGGCTTGCTAAACTAAGCCATAATGCCAACAATGATCAAGGCTCAACTAGGCTCACTTATACCCCTATATATATCACCTTAGCAAGAGAATAATATATAAAAAAATTAATATGCAGTTCTCAAACTCAAAGGTGTCTCTTAAGGATTAAGGTAAGATTGTTTATGATTGTTATCACACAAAGAAAGGATGTTTTCATGCGAAAGATATGCCCTTTCTAAGAATTACACAAAATATATGTTATCATATTTCATTAAACTAATGCCTACCCAAACTTTTTGAATTTCTACCTAAACTAATCAAGACATTAGATAGGCATGTGTTGGTCACAGGATCTGCATCTACATACATCAAATGCATACTATAACCTATTTGAAGTATGTTATGACTTCACACTACAAGTAGTTTTGAAAACCAAAATTTTCCTACAATGACAATTTATACAAGGTTGAATTAAGTTTGGAAAATAACAAAAGGAGTCATTGTGATTATTTCAGAACCTAGAACTTGGTGGCTTCCTTGATAGTAGTTTGAAGATAATATTCCAAGCTTTATCACACTTTCAAGTTTATTTTAAGTGACTCTTATCACATTAGCAATGAAAGCTCATATTATTTCCCATGAATTCTTCCTGCCATTTTACTCACTCCTTTATGAAGAAAATATGGGCAATTACATGCCCCCTTGTAATAATTCATTTTACATATGCATAAGATAGTTATTATTAAATGTGAAAAGAGATGAACTGACCTTTATTGATAGGCATGGTGGAGCATGATAATGCTTGCCAGAAAAAATTGTTATTTAACTTGCTACGATCTGATGCATTTAAAAAAATGAAAAAAAAAGATTATTAGACAAATTAAAACCAAAATAGAATGCCCAAAATGAAAAAAAAACTTACATAGAAAATTCAAGAAAAGAGATGTGAAACTCTTCAAAAGTACTAATTTGGTCATCAAAACACTGGTCGAATATCTTATCTATTGATGATGACAATGTCCCAATGAAATCTAGTCACCAAAAGACGGTAAGATAAATTTTGAAAATTTAAAGATTTTACAATGGTATAAGTTTGGTGGTTTATTAAGTGAACTTCTAGAAAATTAAGGCAAAAAAGCATAGAACAAGAATTTAACATAAAGTGATTAGAATATTTACCAAGGTTGCTTAAACAAGCAAATATAAACAGCACTGCAAAGTTATTAATGATTTCTAATGGAAAACACACAATTTTTGAAATAATAAAGCAGAAAGTCTACATGAACATAATGTATAACACCAATAGCTAAATTAGTTATCTTTAAAAAAAAGTGAATATTATATTCAGAAACATTTGTAAAAAAAAATTAGTATTACCTTTGTGAGTATAAGAAGATCTATTGACAAAATAGGTAGGGTTTAGGATTCATAAAATTGAAAGGTTATTCATTGCTAATAATTGGGGTATTATTCTTATTTATTTGTTTTCTTATTGTATCCTCATATATTCCTATGTATAGATATAGTTGATTCAAACAATAAAAAAATGAATTATTTTTCCCCAATATGGTATCTAAATAAGAAAATCCTAACTACCCTCCTAATCCCATTGACATGTTCACGTCCCCCATTATTTGATATTTTGAGTCAATCACATTGGCTTGGCTCTCTCAAACCTCCTTTGCTTCAAATTTTCAAATGTGAGCACTCATCTGACCTTCATTTAATACATCACACATTCCCCTATCACTACTTTGCATTCATCACACACACCTTCACTTAGTTGACCACCCTCCTTCCATTTATCACTCGCCATGCCTACTTTCTCACATCCTCTCAAGTGCTCACCCCCAACTCTAGTTTATTCATACTTCCTCTAGCTCCATTGTTACCAAAGGCTCACAACCCTAACCTTGCTTGTGCCCACTTGAGTACACTATATGCCTTTCCGCTATAATTGTTCACCACACTCCCTGCTTCTACATTTTCCTACACTATCACACCACTTTACGCATTAGATTTCTTTAATTCTTCTTGCTTTTGGTCTTCTCCACTACTCTTCAGTGGTGTAAATGATGATCTAAACTATCCTCTTCTACTTGGCTTATAAATTTAATCATATTAGGACTTCTTCATCTCATTTGCAATATGTGAAACATTTTATCATTGGTATATCCATTTAATTCAATGATACTAATTATCTCTTCTATTCAAGGGCATCTTGATGAAATGGAAAGCATCTCATTATGTCATCTTTACTTAGCTACTGAATAATTCCAAACATTTTATTACATACAAAATCATGTTTTATGAGACAACAAAGGATATGAGGGATTCTCTATTCCGCTTTTAAAAAAATAATATTTCTAAGATCTATGCTTTATAATATAACTTATTTTTTGTCCCTTTTTATCAAAAAGATTGGACTATTCAAAACTACTAAAGCACATTATGAAATAAATGGAATGAGTTAGTTCACTATAGACCTTTCACCACTTATCCTAAGATCTAACAATAATAAAATATAGAGTTTTTTTATGGAAAATTTCTCCTTAGACTTAATCCCATATGATAGTCAATTTCATAATTCCCAATTTTGCAAACACACTTTCATGATTTCTTCATATCAAAGAACTATTATTTCCTTTATCACATCAAACTTTCCTCGCTACTTGACATTGCGATGTTCATAGAAGTGGAGATCATACTGTTAATGAAGATGATTAAGGAAAGTCATTTCCATAATGTTCTCATAGTGGTCATACCAATCATTCTTTTTGGTCAAATTTATATTCTTGTACTAGCATGCTTTGAGTACATCTATTCTTGATTATAGATTTTCCAATACTACTGCTCCTTCAAGTTTTGGCATATTTTCTCAAGAGGAATACATTATTTGATTCAAAACTCTCAAACCTTTGCATCTGTTTCACATGCTTTATCCTTATTTAGATTTATTGTAAATATCTCCTTAAGTATGCCATGGATTTTAAAATCGAATGTCTCTTCTCATATGATAGACAACCACAAAATTTTCTCCTCTCCACATATTACCTCCCTCCATCCCGTGATTATGGTTGATGAGTCTCTTACCCCCCATCTTTTAAAGGCATTAGGGACTATGTTTTATGCCTTATTTTTTTTATTCATTATTTTATTGAAATTCGACAATTATTTTGTAAATTTGTATCAATGGCATTATATCTTTCAGAATTTCAACTAAAAAAAGATGATTAGTTAAAGTCAAGAAGTTGATGGGATCTACTAGTTGACTATTGAGCTTCCTACTACTTTGTCTTCCCATTATGTCTTTCCATTAACAATATCACTTTGATAATCCTCCTCCCAACGAATGGTCAATTCCATATGTGCAATCTCAATGATGCTCAATTTCATAATTCCTAATTTTACAATTATTCTTTCACAAGTTCTTCCCATCACTAACATATTGTTTCCTTCACCAAATTGGACTACCCTCACTACCAAGCATTGTGGAAGTCAAAGATGTGGAGATCATATTGATGTTGAACATGGTCGTAGGGCAACATGGGGGCAGTCCTTTCCACCTTGTTTTCAATATGATCATGCCAATCATCATTTCAAGCAATGTTGGACATGCTTTGAAACCATATATTCTTGATGATGGTTTTTTCACTATTACTCTTACTTCCATGTTTTGTTATGTTTTTCAAAAGGAATATAATTGCATGATTTAAAAAAGCTCGACTTTCACCACTCCACATTCTAATTGCTCCAGACATATCTATTGTAAATATCTACTTATATCATGAATTTTATATTCAACTGTCTCTTTTCATTTCACAAATATCCACAAACTTTGCTTCTATCTTCGCATGGCCAATCTTATCCCATAACTGGGCCTAATATATTTCTTTTTCTTATCTTTGAGAAAGGCTTATAACTCCTTTGACAATTCTCTCTCTCTGCTATTTATATGCCCCAAATTTTTTCAATAAATTTATTATATATTCATTATCATAATAAAATTTAATAATTATTTTGAAACTTTCTATCCTTCTGATTATATTTTTCAAGATTCCAACTTAAAAAAGATTAGTTTAAGCGTTGAAATAGGAGGAGTCTACTACGTAATGATCGCCATAATTATGTTTTCCATTGGCATCGTCACTTGGGCTATCCTTCCCAATAGACTCAAGAATTTTGTCTTATATTCCTCAAGAATTTGTCTTATAGGAATAGGTGTGCCAGTAGTTATGAATGTGAAGCATCCAACAAAATTTATGTCATTCTGAATGGTGAACGCATCCATCAATTCTTCAAGTCACCAACTGCACTCAGTGAGTTACATAGTTTAGCAAGTTTCTATCTTTCAGCCATTAATAGAGAAGGAACAAAAGTGATGATAAAAGAAATAGGAATCAATAAAGTTGTAACCTAAATAACCAAGCCTATCTTTTCTGACTATTCATGATGGCAATTAGTGAACAAAGCTTTTTGTTTCGACTCAATATTTCTATAAATTTGCTAAATATTGACTTATTTACAATTGCTTATAGAGTTATTTATACACACTAAGGTTATTGTTTGCTCCTCTCCTAATCACAATAACAAATGCTATTTAAGAGAAAAACTTCCATCCCTCAATGTTAATTTGTTTAAGTCTCTGAATCTTTAAAAAGGCACATACATTACAAGATATAGAAAATATTCACCCTATAAAGTATATGATATACAATAACTTCAAAGAAAAATAAAAAATAACACTTGCAAAATTTCCCACAACAGTTGGAAAAATTAGTGTTCACAAAATAAGAGGGCACTAAAACCCTAAGTAATCATCATCGATCATAAAAGGACTGATCAAATTCACACATACTACTTATCTATTATGATTCATCATCAAGAATACCGTTAAGCCTAATC